>LPNX010579038.1:4096-120869 GCA_001517045.1 Pseudotsuga menziesii | reverse complement strand
TGTCCTTGTTCCCTGAACAAAGTTAAGGATCCTTTTGGCTGCTTTCCAATGGATCTCATGAGGCTGATCCATATATCTAGAAGCCACACTTACTACATAATAAATATCAGGTCTAGTATGTGTTAGATACAACAAACATCCAATCAATTACCTATACAGTGTATTGTTTACCATAGGTGAAGAATCAGCTTCTTCCAGCTTCACTCCTGAAAGGAAAGGAGTTTTGCTTGCTTTGCAATCCTTCATTCTGAATTTTTTCAGCAAGTTCAAGGCATATTTGGACTGGTGCACCTTGATTTCAGCTTTGGTTTGAGCAATCGCAAGCCCCAAAAATTGACTTAAGAGCCCCAAATATGTCATGGAGAAGGCTTGGTTCATAGCTCCTTTTAAGGAAGCAATCTCATCCTTTGAGCTTCCTGTAATGAGGAGTTCATCAACATATAAAACAATGATCATTAATGAACCATTAAATAACTTCAAATAGACATTTGGATCTGATTTGTACCGAACAAAATTCAGTGATAGCAAGAAGCTATCGATCTTGGCATACCAAGCCCTGGGGGCTTGCTTCAGCCCATACAATGACTTTCTCAACCTGCACACAAGAGAAGGGTTAGTAGAAAAAACTTGAGGCTGCTAGATATATATCTTTTTAGTGAGATCTCCATTCAGGAAGGCACATTTTATATCCATGTGATGTACCTCCCATTTCCTTGAGGCTGCAATGGCTAAGGCTAGCCTGATGGAATCCATCTTTGCCACTGGGGCAAAGGTCTCATTGTAATCTATGCCATGAACTTGTGAGTATCCCTTGGCTACCAATCTGGCCTTATACTTCATTGGTGAACCATCAGCAGCAAATTTGGTCTTATAGACCCACTTACACTAGACTAACTTTCTCCCTGGGGGAAGATCCACTAGCTCCCATGTGTTGCTCTTTTGGAGTGAGATGAACTCCTCCTTCATGGATGTTTGCCATCTTGGATCTCCTGCTACTTCTTCATATGTTTGAGGATCAGACTCCACCATAAAATAGCATTTTTCATCAAACATAGGATCCTTCATGCATAGACCACTCTCAAATTGAGATCTAGTCCTCCTTGGGTCATTGGGATCCCTAGCTAGCTCTCCTGCTGCATGTAGTGTCTTGGCTGCCCATTTTGGCCTTGTAGGGATGTTAGGGTCTGCAATAAACTCATATCCATCAGAAAAATCAGAATCAGCATGTTCAACAAACTCTTTACTTACTTCCTAAGGTTCAGGTGGAGAAGAGGCTTCTCCAACTTCCACTGCTGCAAGGGGTTCTTCTTCAAACTGAACACACATTTCGATGAAGGCTTTGTTTGTGCTCAAATTTATCAGTTTGTACCATTTTTAATCTTCATAGTATCCAACAAAAAGACACTCTTGGCTTTGGGGCTGCAAAGCCTTCCTCTTCTCTGTTGGAATTCTAGCCCAAGCCTTTGAGCCAAAAATCCTGAAATGGGTCACATATGGCTTGTGCCCACACCATGCTTCGAAGGGAGTCATACCATCAAACTATTTATGAGGCACCCTATTCTGAATATAGGCTGCACAGTTGATAGCTTCAGACCAGTACTTTGGTGGAAAAGTTTTGGCCTCCATCATGCATGTTGCCATCTCCTTCAGTGATCTGTTCTTCCTCTCAGCAACACCATTTTGTTGTGGTGTGTAAGGGATAGAATGTTGCATCTGAATACTTGCATATACACAATAATTAATAAACTCAGGCTTGACATACTCACCACCATTGTCAGATATGAGGACCTTGAGTTTCCTCCCAGACTGGTTTTCAACCAAAGCCTTAAAGACTTTAAAGAGGCCAAAAACTTCAGACTTGTGTTTCAGGAAGTAAACCCAGCAATACCTAGAAAATTCATGAATAAAATTCAATGCATATTTGGCCTGACTCATGGACATATGAGGGAATGGGCTATAAACATCACTGTGGATCAGCTCGAGGGGTGCAGAGGTTCTCTCATGACTAGCTCTCTCAAATTTATGCTCTGGGTGTTTTCCTAGGATACAACCTTGGCAGACTCCTTTGGAAAATTTTATCTTGGGAAACCCTATGACCATCTATTTTTCACTAAGATCAGAAAGATACTTGTAATTTAGGTGGCCAAATATTTCATGCCAAATCTTGCTTGCTTCATTAGCATGAATCAGAAGAGCAGACGGGTTTGAGTAGGGTAGGAAGTGTGAGAACATCTATACCTTCTGAGCATGATTCACAACTCCTTTTGCAATGACTCTACCACTTGAGATCTCTGTGATCTCAACTTCATCACGGGAGAATATGAATTTCTTAGGAGACCCAGTGTGGGTCATCTGGTACACTGACAAGAGGTTGGAGGCAAGACCAGGCACATACAACACATTGCTGAACTGACCATGCTCAAGATCAATCCTCCCTTTTCCCAAACTTTTAGTGAAAGAGTCATCTCCCTGTACTATAGGTGGTCCTTTCGACATGTCAAGTGAGGAGAAGGCCTCCTTGGTTGAAACCATGTGTCTTGAAGCTCCAGAATCAATGATAAAATTGGGTGAGCTTGATGTGCCAGCAACCAATGCATGAACTCTCTCTCTGTCATCTGAACTTGATCCTCCTTCTCTCTTCTTTGAGCTGTGTGGAAGGGAGATGCCATTATTCTCCAGGAGTTGGGTCGGCATGTCTATTTGCTTCTTCATACAAGAGCTTTTAGTGTGATTTCCCTTATTGCAGTATGCGCACTTGCTCATTTCACCTTTGTTTTTCTTCTTCTGGTAATTCTTCTTGGAACTTGTGGCTCCTCCGGAGACTGTTTCTTGTCTCTCTTTTGCTCAGGTGGATTTTTAGCTTTCTTTTTTCTTTTTGAATCCACCTTCGAATCTCCAGCAATCAGAGATTGATCTTTGGATGGTTTGATGGTGCCCATCATCACTAGCTTATCCTATTCTTGTGTGAGAGATTCCATGAAATCTGCAAGGCTAGGCATCTTCCAGGTTCGAGCTGTCAGTTTTGTGGCATAGAGGGTTGAAAAAAACACTGAATAGTTAGGGCCTAGCTTCGACAGAATGGCCAGGATGAGCTGATCATCCTTCTTTTCGATCCCACACTATTTCAGCTGCAAAACAAGTGCTTTGAACTTGGAGAAATATAGCTGCAGAGATTCAAAGCTATTTGGACTCAGAGAAATCAGCTCATTTTTTATTTGATGTCCCCTCATCTCATCTGTCTTTCCAAAAATATCAGCAATATTCTCCCATACTTCATTCGGTGATGTCAATCCATCAAGATGGAAAAGGAGGTATCTGGAAATACTCGGACACAGGAGACCATAGGCCTCATCCCTCTTGTTGTGCCATTTTATCTTCTTTGCAGCTACATTGGGCTCTGCTTCTGTTTCCATAGTCACCCTGTAGAGGCCTTTCACTCTCAACAGTATCTCCATCTCTTCTTTCCATTCAAATAAATTGAAGGGAGTCAAGATATTTTTCTGTGATTGATCCATAGCTTAGAAAATCTGTCTCGGCTGTCAGTAGAAGGCTCCCAGTGACTGATGTCGAACCTGCAAAACAATTTTGAAGGAGAGAAATCAATCTACAATGGCTCTAATACCATGTGGAAATTGAACCCCATGATAGATTAATTTTACTCACAACAATTAACAATTGATCATGCAAAATCACTCACAAAAGAGACTGAAATTGGAGCTAAACACTAAACTGTATTAAATCGGTGTATAATAGCCAACCCTGTAACATAATAGGTTGCTGTATAAATAAAATACATCAGGGATTTTATTGCATGAGTATCAATTCAAATCTAGCATAAAGTAGGCTTACTAAAATTAAGCAAATCCCCCATAGGTGTAAAAAGTTGATCCCAAATCTGTCATGGAGCTCATCAATTACAAAAATGGATTAGGAAAGCTAAAGAGTGATGGAATGACAACTCATACATGATTTTCCAAGGAGAAAAGAGTGGAGGATGAAAAGGACAAAAAACTAGTTCACCTCACCTAGTCAAACTTTCCCTATTGCTTTAAAACACTGAAAAAGCAGGCAATAAAGCAGAAAAAGTAGAAGCGCACCTAAGAGACTAGGAATAAAGCAGAATTGATTCCTTGAGGTTTCCCAAGCACTACATGGGTCAAATTAGGCAAGTTGGACCACTATGGATAGGTAATTGACAACTTGCATAAGGTGGGACACATGAACTAGGCAAATAAGACAAAAATAATTAAATTAATGTCTAAGGTAGTAAACTATGGGTTGATTATTCTAACAATATTTAATATTTCCTTTTATGTAGAAGCGTGTTACTAGTTGTTATAGACTTGCTCAACTCATGTGTTGTGTGTGTTATTTATCTTTTTAGAGTTTCCTCATTATATTAATCATTTGCTTTGATGAATTTGGTGTTTGATTAATGAGTACAGATATTTTTGATTTGGTAAATTAAACTTTCATTTCTTGTAAAAGTAATTCTAGGTGGATTTATTCTTAGATCATAAACCTTAAGATTAGTATGATAGGAAATAGAAGTTCTTTTCAATTCCTAGATGGGTAATGTTCCTTTGATTTCTGATAGGGAGCTGAGTTGACTGAGTAGTAATTATGATTGAGAGACTTTCATTTTACATATCAACTACTGAACATGTTTATGCATATATTTTCCTAATTTCCTTTGAAATAAAAGACTTCGCTAGGTTGACAATTAAATATTGAACACTCTTCTTGTTAAGTAACTAATGAGTATATAGAGTGCCAAACATTTTGGCATCGTTGTTGGGGAAGGTAATTTATAGGCATAGTTAGTAGTTGAATTAGTTCATTTTCTTTAGTAGGTATGATTTTAAGCTTGCATGATTTATAGGTTTTCATGAATATGAGAAGAACTCAAGGGGATATTCCTAGAACTCCCCAAAATACTAACTTGGCAGGTGGAAGAGGTCGTGGTTGTAGCCCGGGATTAGAGAGAAATACATTCATTGATGAATTAGCTTCCAGGGTTAATTATTCTTGTTGGGTGTTATAATGTCTAAATTAATTCACCTATTCTTTAATTATAAACTGGGGTTGGTAAGCTTAGAGTTGACATAAAATATATGTGAAGGTAGAGAATGTCGTGTAAATATTTTAAGAAACAAAATATAAAAAGATCTTTCAAAATGAAAAACTGAGTCAAACTCCTAAAAATGCAATTAAGGTAACGAAACTGAGATAAAAGATTATCTAAACAAATAGTTTATTTTATAACTTTGAACTGAAAAAAGACATAATCAGCAACTTACTTATTCAAAAGGAAAACTAAAGTGCAAAGAAGACTTAACTTATAAGCAACTAGAAAACTTAATAAAGAAAACTTAAATAAAAGAAGCAAGTAGAAAACTTAATAAAAGAAATATCTTTAGGTTCTATCCTACAAGTTCTTTTAACAATAACACAACATAAAAACACAACCTAAAAACATACTAAGAAAAACACTAAATCTCACATGCAAACAAATAAATCAATTCAAAAGGAATAAACACAAAACCATATAACCATAAGACAAAATTAAGAATAACTTAAACTACATTCAAAGTAAAAGAAATAAAGAAAATGATAATAATTTTAATAAAGAATTTAAAACAATTAAATTTTAACTTAAATGTTTAACAAAATCTATTATTTAACTATTACAATCAAAGAATAATTCAAACATCAACAAAACAGAGCTGAAAACAATCTTAAAACACATAAAAAATACTAAAAACAGAACTAAAAATTGAATGACAGACTGAACTGTGGGTCTGAAAGGGGTGGCTGAATAACAGACTGAACAGGTTGTCCGAATGACAGGCTACATAGTAAAAAGGCTAAAAACTAACCTAAATGAACTAATCTTCAGTTGAAGCCATGCAGATGTAATTCTAATACATTAGAATAGTAAACAAACCTATGTAACAATAAATTAACCCTAAACTAATTCCTGAACAAAAGGAATCATTTGCAAATTAAACTAATAAATGAAATGGAAATTAACTTGCATAAATTCAAAACAGGAAAGGAAATAACAGAATTGAATCTATTCTAAATTCATGAAAACAAAGATTGAAAGTAACGCTGGAAATGAAAATAATTGGAAACAAAATGACTATAAGCAAACAACTGAAAACAAGCTATGCGCACATCTAACTAATTAACTTTTGAAATAAAATTAAGTTAATCTATCGTAGAAAACAAACAAGGTAGCATTTGCTATAATCTAATGGAAACAAATAAAAAATTAAACTAGACTAGCTAAAATAGAAAAAAAACTAAGCTAAGCAAAGAAAATGATCCCCTCGTTGATGAGGGGCCCTCTCAGCAATCAGGGGTGATGCCTGGATAACTTCTACTTAAATGCAATGTTCAATAGCAATGCATACAGTTCTTTATTCATATGGTGAAATAGAAATACAAATTCCAATAGTAAATCATAGCAAGAACTCTTCTCTTAACTATGCTAATTAACTAGTTTTCTAGCTAGCTGAGCTCTTTCACAGAGGCTGCTTTATATAATGATTTACAGGGATGAGCAAGATGACCCTTTAGTGGTCGACTAATCTCTAAATTTAGTCAATTATAATGGATTTCAACTGACCATAGGCCAACGCATAAACATTTCCTTCTTCAACGCAAGTCTAGATCTTTTCATTGGACAACATAGGCATAGGTTCCTTCTCCAACACAAACAATCAGCACAGAAGGCCACGAGCGATCCTTCCATGGCATGAGTTGAATGCGATAGTCCAGCACATGGATTATTGTCATGGTGGCAAGTGAAGGAGAATGCAGTATGGAAAATAGTCTAGAACACAGCTCCATTACCAGACGCGTGGGTAACCAGATCATTGGCAGATGGTTCATGATTTAAATGGCCGAAATTAATTCTCAGCAGCGCGTAGTCTGATGGGCGATCTAGACAGAGTGATGAACAAAAGGATAGGACGTGATCTGGATACGCTGGGCATTGATCTAGGGCGAACGGGGTGTCTATATGCTAGCATGCTTTAGGACTTGACTGTACAACAACAAATTTTCACATCTGGAAAACCACCAGCAATTTTCATGGAACGAGTTGAATGATGAGTTGGACACCGAGCTGGTCATGCTGTACGAAAAGAAGGATGAATGCATTTTGCATAATAACTTGGCCTAAAAATATTATAAAACTTGCAAACAATTATACAAACTAATTAATACATCAAATATGCTTTAATAATGTTATTTTTAATTGATTAAACCATAAAAATGATAATAATAAAATAATTTTATAAAAACCTTAAAAGCACTCATACTTGAATTTGAATAATAATCTGCATGACATAAAACATACAAAATATGATGAAATATGTATTTAAATGAATAATTTATCTGCCAAAAATGATAACAAATCAAGGATCAGCATTCCCCCGGACCGAAGAAATGCCAGGTCCCACTGAGCAAAAAGAAAGAAAAACAATGTAGAAAGAAGGCGAACTAGCTGCTGCCTTCAACTTGGCAGATGAGAAGGTAATTTAAACTTCACTCTGTTAACCGGTAACTTAAAAAATAACGTATCTTTTATATCACACATTGTATGAAAATTAAAAATGACTTTATTGGATTTTCAACAGTTTTCAGGTTTAAAATAATTTTATCATTTATAAGTTTTTTTTTCTATATTAATTCAAGCATGTCCAAAGTAAAGCCTTGTACATGTCGAACAAGAACATAAATTGCATCCTGAATAGCAAGAAGATTAATCATTTTCGGGCATAATTAATTGGATTAAAGGATAGGATTATTAAAAATAAAATGATATGGAAGTAAAAACTATTTGCTTAAAAAAAAAAATTGGTTAGCAAATTTAATAAAAAATACTATAATATCACCGTTTTTTTAGATCGCTATTTGATATTTCATTTGCCTTCATTCGATTATTCATATGGTAAGACCATATTGAATTTTGCTGTAAAATATGTTTCAAGCTATAACCAAATTCCATTATTTATATTCCTGAAAAATACTTATCATTTGTTAGAGATAAATAGATTTATCAAAAATAAAAATAATCAAATCAAGTCCATCTTCCCCCAAACCAAAGAGATGGCATTTCCTCAAGCCATACAGAGAGAAGAAATGATTGTTCCAAAAAAATAGAAAGAATGCGAGCATGTTGTTAATTCGGTGTAAGGAAAAGTAACTAGTAAATGGAAATGGTTCAAAAATGTATATTTATGAAAAATAAAACAGTGCTTAGAAAAACCATTTAAAATGAGAATAATATAATTAAAACAAAACCATAGGAAAAACTAGCCATCCATGCCTCATTGTAAGGATATCCTGTCACCGTCAAGTATTTCAAGTGTACCTCGGCATGTGTGAGATTTACAGCTATAGGTCCCATTTCTATGATAATGACATCTTAGATATATGCGGAATTAGACGGCCGGGGCAAAGTAAACTTAGATTCATTCTCAAGTGACATTATAAACAATTGGCCATGACATAATTTGTTTTGAAAAAAAAATCATATATTATCACTATTTGACGAACTATGTCTAAAGTGGTGTATTAACTAGATCTCATTTACCAAATATTGCCCTGCTTCTAGTAGGCCTGTTCAGTACCCTGACGGGTTTATCTTGGTACCATGAAAGCATAGCCCCACTGCCAATGAGCCTGTTCAGTACCCCAAAGAGTTTACTTGCATTTATTGAGCTTCCTGTTATAAGGTTTTTACTTAGCATTGACCCACTGCCAGCATGTCTGTTCTGTACCCCGATGGGTTTTCCTTGTATAATGATATTAACTATATGGAATTCGATTGGTACTAAAGCGTTTTAAGTCCTACTAAACACATAATTCAATTTTTTTCAAAATAAAGTTATAAGTAATTTTTTTAAATTCATAATGGACAACTCATAAAATATGTCAAAAGAGAATAATTGAAAGTTGTTCTTTAACCTAACAGTCCTTCTTCTTTATAAAGTAAATTAATGTGCCCCACTAATAAAAAATTCCACTTACTTTTGATTTTTCACCAAAATACTCAAGAGACAAGTTTTGATAACAAGTATAGGATGAACTAGTAATCCGTAGGTGAAAAATATGATAATGAAAGTGGGTCTTATCAAGCAATTGTTTAAAAGAATAAATCAGAAATATACATGTATGAATCAAAATACCAAAAACTATATGAATTGTAACATAATTGGTTAAGTATGATATACAAATTATTGATATATAAATTTATCCGTATAAGCTGCAAATTTTGAAAGTACCCCAAAAAGATTAAAATACCTTATGGGTATTTAGCATACTTTCCTTGTCTAAGTAATATTCCATCAGCTGCTCATAGAGATAATATATTTGTAATCATTGCAAAACCACTTTTTAGATGATTCAATTTTATTCATAAAGACATAAAGGAAAAAGAGTCATGTGTAAACAACCTATTAGAGACGACTCTTATTTATTCAAAGAGACAAACACATATGTACAAGTGATAATAACCTAAAATATTTCAAGGATCAGGAGGAGGAGGAATAGCTTCCTCTTCAACCAATTCCATTTCATTTTTCCACAAAACATTTTGTATGAAATCTTGGTTAGATATCGGTAGGTGATAGAGCCTAAGTCTATGTCCATTTAATACAAAAGATCTTTCTGAGCCATCAATTGTTTTAATTTTTACTGATCCATTGTCAAAAGTTGTAACTACTTCATATGGACCCATCCAACGAGTACTTAATTTCCCTTTAAAATTTTTAAACCATGAATCAAACAGTAGTGCCCAATATCCAGTATTAAACTACTTTTGCTTAATAAATTTATCATGCCATGTTTTTCGTTCATTATGTATTAACATTGTTCTTTGAAGTGCATCTTGCCTAATTTCGTCTAACTCGTTAATTTGTAATATTCATTGTTTCTGTGCTTCATCCAGCTTCATGCCTAATTGTGCTTCCATACGAAAATTTTTAACTTGAAATTCAATAGGTAAAAGGACTTGTTTTCCATACACCAACTCATACGGGGTATGTCTAGTAGTGTTTCTCCATGTTATCCTATAGGCCCATAAAGCATCAAGAAGTCTATCTGTCCAATCCTTACGATGTAAATGAATGGTATTAGTTAAGATGGCTTCTAATACTTTATTAGTTGATTCTACTTGACCATTATCCTGAGGGTGATAAGGTGAATATTTGCAATGTCGAATACCATACTTTGCAGTAAGTTCTTTCATTAATCTAGAAGTAAACTGAGTGCCTTTATCTGTGACAATTTCTCTAGGTACACCAAACCAGGTGAATATTTCTTCATATATAAATTCTACCACTGATTTCTCTGTGGCTCTATATAAATTTTTAGCTTCTACCCACTTGGTGACATATTCCATACAAACTAAAATATATTTCTTTTTACGAGACATGGGAGAAATTGGTCCTACAAAATCAAGATCCCATTTCTCAAAAGGTTCGATCATGACTTGGGGTTGTAAAGGCATTTGATCGGACGACATAGGTCTACCCATTCTTTGGCAACTATCGCATCCTTTAACATATTTGGCATCATCCTTAAAAATGCTTGGCCAATAATAACCAGAATGTAAGACTTTATATGTCGTCCTCTTATTAGAAAAATGTCTTCCACATGGTCCATCATGGAATGCATGGAGGATGTCTGTCATTTCATCCTCCCGCACACATCGTCGAATAATAAGATCGGGACCAGTGTAGAAGAGATAGTTATCAACCCAAGAATAATTAGAAATCTGAACTATAATACAACGCTTCTCATGTGGAGACAAATGGTTTGGTATTTTCCCTATTGCTAGATAATTGGCAATATTCGCAAACCAAGGGGTTTGAACAGATACAACAAATATATGTTCATCACGAAAAGTGTCGTCAACTGGTTTAGTACCGTCTTCATGTTGAATACGAGAAAGGAATTCTGCTACGAGATTTTCTTTACTAGGTCGATCAATGACGGTAATGTTAAATTCTTGCAATAAAAGAAGCCATCGGGTCACTCTACCATTGGTAATTGGTTTATTCATCAGAAATCTAATGGCGGAGTGATCGGTATGCACAAAAACTTCATAACCCATGATATAATGACAAAATTTATTAATAGAATAAACTACTGCCAAAAATTCCTTTTCAGTAATGGTATAATTTAATTCGGCATGGGTCAGATTTTTGCTAATAAAATAGATGGAATAGTGTGCTTGTCCTTATTTTTGGCCGATGACTCCTCCTATGGCCGTATCAGATACATCGGTAGATATGTGAAAAGGAAGGGACCAATCAGGACCCCTAAGTATTGGTGCCACTGATAGTTTAGCTTTTAAGATTTCAAAAGAATTTTGGAAGGATTCTGTCCACTGGAATTATGAGTCCTTTGTAAGTAACTTAAACATTGGTGCAACTATTTTAGTAAAATTTTAAATAAAGCAGCGGTAATAGCCTACATGACCAAGGAAGCTTCTTACCTCTTTTCGATTTTTTGGGGAGGGAAGGCCAACTATTACTTCGATCTTAGCAAGTTCTACCTTAATTCCTTGGGAATAAATATCGTGTCCTAAAACTATACCTTTTTTAGTAACATTTTACACTTTTCATGAATAAGGGCTAGGTTTGTCTCTTGACATCGGATCAAAATGTTTTCTAGGTTTTCAAGAGCTTCCTAAAAGGTGATATTGTATCCTGTGAAATCATCCATATATACTTCAACATGGTCATGTATAAGATCAGAGAAAATTCCTAAGACTGCTCGCTGAAAAGTGGCAGGTGCATTACATAAGCCAAATGGCAAGACTCGATAAGAAAATGTTCCCTAAGGGCATGTAAAAGTGGTCTTATCCTGATATTCAGGTGCTATTCAAATTTGATTGTATCCACTATATTCATCAAGAAAGGGAAAGTATTGTCGAGCACCCTATATGCAAGTAGATTGCTACCAACATGCAGAGTGTACAATATTTATTGTCAACCCGGGAAAGTCTTGTATTTCAAGGATAAAATGCACAGTATTGCTGAAACCCAAAGTCACTGCAATTGAACAAGACTATCCTATGTTCAACTATGCTCATCCCAAGAATCTGTGTAATCCCATTTATCTTCTAAATGCTACAATCATAATTACTTACTGCTATACCTTAATCTAAGAATGGAAAGATAAACATAATTCCAAATTACAATTGCAGATGAAGGGAAATCCTATTCACATCCCTGAATGATTAATTCACCTATTCAATCTGATTACTCTAGAAAATCACAAGCGTAAATTAAATATTGATCTAGAAATTCAAATGCAAGGATTGAGTTCGGCTACTCTAAGAAAACTGAAGTGCAGGAATAAAATTCAGTAATCATAACAGTAAAGACAAGTTGCAAAGATTCATGGGACAACAATTAAGACCTCACGATGAACAGAGTTGTTTTATAGCTACCACATGAATTGCATCAAAGTTAATTACCTACTCAGTCGATTGTCACTCTGTGCCAATACAAATCTCCAAGAAATGCAATCACAACACACTGTAAATCCACACTTACTACAGCTACGTACGAAAGGGATAGAATTAACAGGACATCACACAACAAATGAATTAAAAGGTCCTAATTTAACTCAGCAATATCTATGGAAGGCGGGCCCAGCCTTCACACAGAGATGCTGGCTGAACAAGCGTGGAACTCTTAAATTAGAAGTAACTCCTTGTATTACAAGATAGAATGTTTACACAATTCCTCCCCACAGCTAATACAATGAATGAATTATATGTTCAGCAACCCCCTGGGTCGAGACAATTCTCCATATTTATATCATGTAGATCGTAACATCTGATCCTATTATGGGGAAGCCATGAAGATCTATGATCTTCAGGCGCCATAAATGATGGTAGCTATTACAAACGTGGCATGATAAGAAAATAGAAAGCACAGAAAAACTGTCAATCGCCTCAGGAGTAGCGATATCTTGTGATCACAACTACACCCGAGCAACAATGTACTAGGGATCTCCAAATATGGCACATTCTGTTATAGCTACCTTGTCACAGCTCTATCCGAGATATTGCATTAGAACCGCCTGCCTTGGGTAATGATAGGATGGCTGAGGATCAGCTTGAGCCATGAATATCCATCCTTTTCGAGACTTGTTCAGCCCAATATTCCTGCAGTCCACTTATCTCAAACTACCTTTATAAACCATAATATGTTAGCACATTTGAGAGATACACAACTTTAATTGTCACAATCATAAGTATTAATAAAATAAAGCAATGACTAGTCATACCTTGGTAGTTTGAAGAGTAGAGTGGGGATAACATGTCTGATTGGTATGGTGAATGGGGTAGGATAGGGGAAGAAGAGGTAATTAAGGGTGGCTAAAAGAGGCCATTTCCGGGCTCAACAAGTATTGTTTACCTAACAGAGTATCTAATACTTGATCGATAAAAGGTAAAGGAATGTAGTCTTTAAGTGTAGCTTTGTTTAAATCTCTAAAATCAACACAAATATGCCATTTCCCTATAACTTTATTCGAAAATAATACTAAAGGAGATACCCATTTGTTGTCAGAAATAGGGTAGATAAAACTAGCAATGAGGAGTTTTTGTAATTCTTCTTTTACTATATCCTTTAGAGAAGGATTCATCCTCCTCTGTGGCTGCCTTACAGGTGATATGCTTGGATCCATATAAATATGGTGAATATAAGTATCAGGGTGTATACCATTCATATCAGTGTATTCCCATGTGAATGCTCCAGCTTGCTTCTTAAGAACTTTAAGGAGCTATGCTTATTGGTTTTCCCTTAATCCAGCGTTTATATGTAAGAATTTTTCAGGGCCAACCTCACAAGGTATGGTATATGGTCCTGTATGCTCTTCAATTGTGAAGACACGTGGTGTTTCTGTAAAAATTGAGAGAGCCATATTCTCTTGAAACTCATCTCCAAAAATCTGATTGAGTTGAGCAAAGGACTAAGGGAAATCTGTACACATTGTTGAAGAGACAAACTGGTTTAATACATTCTCAATGGTCTACTCCTGAAGTGCTAAAGAAAATTCACTAGGAAGGGTGAGATCATCAAATTATTCATCCCCAAAAGAACAATTTAACCACCATGAATTTTTCGTTATTGGTTGTACTGATGTGTATAAAAGAAGTATGTGTGTGGACAACCCATTGGAAATAGTCCTCTCTCCATCCCTACACCCTATAAAAGCATTTTCGGTAGCTAACCATGGTCTACCCAATATAATAGGATGTCCTTTAGAATGATCCTATGATTCTATGGCCATAAATTTGATAGGGTATTCCCATGGAGCTACTGATAAAACAATGTCATCCACGACTCTAGCAAGTTTTACCATAGTGTTATCTACTAGTTCTAGGATGGAAGGGGTAGGTCAAAGAAATTGTCCTAACTGTAAAACTTCTAAAATTGCGGTGGTCATCATGTTAATGGAAAATCCTACATCAATTAATGTATTCTCTATGGTGGTGGTGTTTATAATTACAGTTACTACTGGGGTTCCTGGATTTGGATATTTTGCAATCCGAGATTGACCTGTCATACATTCATACATTTATCCTATAACATGAATTGTAAGAGGGTCCTTTTGCTTCTTTCTGGGCGTTTAATAAATAGATATTTTATTACCTTACTATAGATAGGTATATCTTGGATAGATTGTAATAGAGGGATCTTAATATAAATGTTCTTTAATTCATTCAAAATGTTATACTCTGGATGAACTACAAAATTTTCTATTACTAATCTTTTGAGAAATGGAGGAATTATTTGCTCCTGAATAGTTTCTTGTGGAGGGGGGGTATGTACTGGAACCTTTGGAATGGTAACATCCTCCAAAATAGCATCATTCATGGGTTCACTTGAATCTTTTTCTTCTTTTCCTGGTTCTTGAATGATAACTGATGACTTAGGTTTATTTCTCACAACTCCTCCCAATCGTAATTGAATTTCGTGTATAGGTATAGTCGAGATAAGGTATGAGGGAAGAATTTTCAACTCAATGTTGTTAAGAGCTTGAGTTGGCTTATTGTTAGGGTTAGGTATCGGCTGTGCAGGTAACAATGTTGGTCGAGGAGGATTTTCATTCTGAAAGTGATGAGATTGTTGTGCAATGAAAGGAACTGGAGGTACAAATCTAGGCGGCATTTGCTGCAAATTTGTTTTAATCTGATGATAAGGATAATTGGGTGTAGGAATAGGTTGTGACTGAGTATATGGTTGTCCTATCCATCCTTGTGACAAATATTACTGTTGTGGAAATTGAGGAGGAGGATACTAAGGTGGAAAATTCTGCCAGCTTGAATTGTTCCATTGATGAGATGGTTGATACGGAGGATAATAGAGTGGAGGTTGAGGTGGAAAGTTTGGATATGATGGTTGGTATCTAGGTTTCCAAGGAGGTCTCTTAGATGTTTCAGCTACATCCCCACTCTTATATATGGCTTGCAATCCAAGAAAGGATGCGAAGTTATCTGTTGGGTTCTCTTCTATACAGATGTGACATACGGAGATATTTTTTAATGGACATTCCCTTTGGGGATGTTTAGTTCTATATCTCAAACAAAATATACTCATTGCTTCTTGTTCTCCATCCTGCGTTTTCTTGGCTTGTAAATCATCCAGTTGGGAACCCATTACTCCTAAGATATCAGTCTTAAAATTCTCCAATAGATTTCCTAACTCTATTATTGTAACTCTGCTTGAACTAGGAACATTTCCTCTTATATTTTTACTAAAAGGCTCTTGAAAAAATTTTACAACTTTCCCCCTACTTCTAGAATAATTTTTACACATCACACCAATCTGTGCAAAATTTTTATGAGAAATATTGCCAACTGCCATGAGATTAAGACTCTCTAACAAGTACTCGGAGATTCCTTAAGGAAAAGTGTACGTACTGCATCTTCTCAGAGGTCATTATCTTTAGACTTATGTAATGTATAAATGAACCTATCTAGATAATATTTCATGCTATCATCTTTGAGTTGTTGTATCTTGAATATGTCATGACGAGAGTCCCTAGGTTTGCAGTATTCCTGGTATTTTTCGTAATAATGAGGTTTTCATATCATCCCAAGTTCTGATAGTGGATTCTCCTAATCCCATGGACCATATCAAGGCAGAATCCTTGAGTGTGGTAGGAAAGAGTTTCAGTTTGTGAGAGTCTTGTAGATAATTTTAACTCCTACAAAGGATATCGAACTCGAACAGGAATGTGTCTGGGTCCTCATAACTTTTTCCATAGAAAGTAGGAAAGGAGGAAGGAGGAATTTTTTTCATAGTTACATCATGTATTGTATCTAAGATAGGGAACTCGAAGGTATCCTCAGTTCGATTTTACCCTTCTCCTTCTTCATTTCTAACTTCATCATGATATTCGTTTTCTCCCCATCTCTCCATATAAGCTAGATTCTTAACGTAAATATACCTAGGACACTCCTTTCAAGGTGATAAGGAGGCGTCTCAACATTATTTTTCAGGAGAGATTTTCCTCTGATAAAGCGTGTCTTTATAAAATCCTAGAGGGATAGTAGGTTCTACTGTAGAAGTTTCAATTTGTGAAATAACAGGATCTACTGAGGTTCCAAAGAGAGGTCTTACTTGAGCAGGATCAACAAAGTCAACAAAATTTGGATCTCCTACTAGTGAAAAGTTGTGGTATTTGGTTTTGAAACTAATGGAGGGCCAGGGGTTTCTAATGGATGATCTTCTTGAACTTCCTCAGGAATAGGGTCCTTGGGACCTTCTGCTAAGGTTCCTTCTCCTTCTATGGCTTCTATGGTAAGATATTATAAAGGTTTTTCTTGAGGTTTCAGGGTAGAACTACTTCCTATAGGAATATTTTGATACTTTTCTGGTGAGTTAGTAGTTGGGGAATTATGTCCCCTATGATATGTTGATGTATTTGTAACTTCAGAATGTATTCATCAATATATCTTATGTATTGTACCCTGATGTTTATTCTGGGATGTGTCTGTAATGTATTTGAGTCATGTCATACCCCAATGTTCCTATCGGGAGTTTCTATAATGTAAACAAGTCATGTCAAGTCATTATAGGTATCCCTCCTATTGGTCAAGGGTTAAAGTACCCATAGTTGTGGGGCCCTAGGGTTATTAGACTATCCCAAATATGTCAACCCTAGGTGAGTCATTATACATCAGGGAAATAGTCCCCACCATTTTGTTAAGGATAACCCTCCTTGTTCGTCGGAGGAGGAAAAATCCCCACAAGTTGTGGGGCACTGCGGTTATTAGACACTCCTAGAGATGTCGGCTCTAGTAAGTAATTGTTAAGTGAGGCCAACATGTTGGAGTGGGTTTCAAGTGAATGAAAGAATATAAATAGAGAGTGAGCCTCTTTATTTATCACACACACGATCACTCATTGGGGTGCATGAGTGAGAGGAGAAGTTGTTGGGACAAGAGAGAGACTACTGTTGTCGGGATATCAACTTTATGTTTTTGTGTTTTACTTTTGGTGTTGATTCTATCTCTGAGGAAGTTGCGGGGTTTTCTCCTTTATGGTTTCCCTGAGGAAAATTCTTTGTGTCTTTTGTCTCTTTTATTTTATTGTTGTGACGTTATTCTCTCAGTTAAAGATCCTAAGATCATAATGCTAGCTTGAATGATAAAAATCTAACATGGTATCAAAGCTAACCTGAGAAGAAGACATTGTGCATCTACAGAAGATGGGGCTTCTTAATTTTTGGGTCTCTCTCCACAATCCATCAGCAAAAGTATGCTAGGATGACTCTCCATTGAAGGGCGCATCTTTCTGTCGAAGCGGAATTAAATTTCGAGCATTTACAGTTTTCAGTACGGGAAATTAGGGATTTCTACAGAAGTGGAATTTTTTAGTGAGCCTAGCATAGGATTTCTCTCCTCATCAAAATCAAATTTTAGGGACTTGGATCAATATTTTTGGTTGGGTGAAACTACGGGAAAGTCAAACCCTAGTTTGACCCCGAGCTGGAAAAACCCTAAATACTAAAACTCATAAGTTTTGGTACATTCTCTATATCTAGGGATTAGGGAAGGTTCGGGAGTTGAAACTTTTAGAGGAAGAAGATAAAATCACTATTTGCACTGTACCCAAAATTCAACCTCATATTCACTATATTCTGGGGGATATGATCCCTCCAAGTTAGGGTTCCAGCCTCTTCCAGGCTTCATCCCTAAACATGACACCTAGGGAGAAATGCTATATCTTCGGCTACAAAGTTCCAAATGAAATTTATAAATATTTTCCAGAAAGAGCATTGAATTTCATTTTTTGGTCCATTTTTTAGACCTAGATGATGAAATAGTGACACATGGTAGTCCGTACAACTTCATTGTTATGAACAGTCCTGTAACAGGTCACCTTGGGAAAATGATCATAAGTCCCAATTGGTGAAACCAATTCTGATGAAACCTATGGTGTTGAAACAAGGATAGGAGAGGATACCTCATTGTCAAGTTTTATAGATAGAAGAGCAGTAATTTTAGAGATAGCGCATAAATAGTATCAAGAATTTCTACAGAAGAAATTGGTAAACTAGGGCTTCCTATTCTAGGAGCTTCCCTCCACTGTTTTTAGAAAAGGAGTACATTGGATAGCTCAAATTAAAGAGATATATATTTATATCCAATCAGATCTGAAATATTCTAAGTTTTGAAAATTAGGGTTTCTTTGACAAACCCTAGATCAGCCAACTCTGGAACCAGGACGGACACCTCAAATCAGTAAGATCTAATATTTTGCTATTTTCATTTGAGGTTCTCATTTCAAAGTGATCTATCACATCAGCTTGATGATAAGCTTGGTGAATTTGACAACCTCCAAGCATGGAAGTATATGATCTCTCTGAAGAAAATGAATTGGACACCCACATGAGTGGAGAGGTTCCAGTTCCAGAGGGAGATGAGGCTAAAAGCCTTACACCAAAAGAACTTGGTCAAGGCCAAGAATATCATTGTTGATTCAATCACGGATCACGTTATACCACAATTTTTTTCCCTAAAGACACCGAAGATATTTGTTTCCTTGGAAAAGCTATTTGAAGGAAAGAACATAAATCAGAATATGACTTTTAGAAAACAGTTGAAGAATGTGAAGATCCAGAATGCAGAGACCATACAGTCATACTTTATGGGGGTGTCTCTAATTAGATAACAACTTGAAGCGGTAGAAGAATAAGTGGAGAATGCAGAAGTGGTGATAACCACCTTGAATGGCCTCCTAGGATCATGGGATTCATTCATTCGAAGAATGTGTGCTAGAAGGAAGTGATTACTTTCAACAGACTTTGGGAAGAGCACACACAAGAATAATATCAACTAATAATAAGAGAAAATAAGATGGTAGCAACTGAATATCAAGCTCTCACCATCCAAAGAAGATCCCTCAAGCGATGAGGAAATCAAGAACTCAACTCTTGAATAACCTCTTATCCATCTTATCATTTGGATAAGAAACGATGCTATCATGAATGAAGAAGATGATGACGCTGAAGGATTAAGAAGGAGTCTACCCATGAAACAAATAAAGATAAGTATTCAATTGTCATTTCATGATATTGTTTTGTTATGCATTTGTTTATATTCAATTAATGTATTATGCATAATAGAATGTTTGCATTAATGACAGTATACTACTAATATGCATGTGATGGGTAAGCAGCTCATGGTGCTATACAACTCTTATCTAGAATGAATCCTCATTGCTAACATATTGAATTAGTGCACAATCTCAATGTTGTCCTGGTAGAGATGGAAGGAATCTAGAAACATTTTTGTGAGATATGGATGAATGTTGCATTGGCCAAAGTAGTTGCATGATCATATATTTATGCATAAGAACTTGCTAGTATGAATATTCCTTATGAAATGTTTCTAACCATACAAATGCATTTGACTTGTAGGAAAGATCACATACATAATCGCCTACAAGAAAAGAAGAATGAGACTTCTTTCGAAGAACAAGTGACGATAGTTCAAGATGAAGAATAATATGACGAATGCAGCAACATCATTGATGCAGAACCTTCAAGCTATGAAGAAGTAACCAAGAAGAAATGGAAGACCAATTCAAGAAGAATAATGTCTAGGATACAGTATCAATACATGAAGGGAAGTTCATAGTTCCATCATGCAGTATATGGAAACATCGTGGGATACAAGGCAAGATTCGTAGCACGAGGCTTCTCACGAAAAGAAGGCGTATACTACGAAGAGACATTTGCAGCCAGAAGGAATTGAAACACATACATGATGAGCTTGATGAAGATCTTAACCTTTTCTACAAGGTTGATAAAGGATGACAAGCTCATAGATGGGTGCAAGAAGAATTCTTTCAAAGATAGACGATCTTGGTATCCAGTGACCCTAGATGGATATATAGAATATTAGTAGCATAGGAAGCTACTTGTCACTCTGGTACATAATGTTTTAGTGCATAGAGTATGGAAGACGGAGGGAGTATGATTCTCCGCTTTAGAGGGAGTGACTGCAGAAGATCCTGAGGTTCGACATGGTATGACAGGATGGATAGATTACTGATGACTCTAGGCTTTATTGAGAGTAAATTGGATTACAACCATTGCTTCAAGGTTGAAGGCGAAAGATCAGTGATGCTCCTATTATGTGTCGATGCACTATTTTCTAGGCATGGAGGTGTGGCAGAATAAGGATGGAATATTCCTCATACAAGGGAAGTATGCAGTAGAGATACTAAAGAGGTTCAAGATGATGGACTGCAAGGCCATGACCACACCTATGGAATTGAACAAGAAGCTATTGAGTGATGCTTCATCAGAAGTGGTTGATGCTACGATGTATCATAAGAGGATTGGGTCCTTGATGTACTTGACGAACACAAGACCCGATATTTGCTTTGCTATGAACACCTTGAGCCAATTCCCAACAGATTCGAGACATGTTCACTTGATTGCTGCAAAGAATATTTTGAGGCACCTGAAGGGTACAGTTGATTATGCCCTCAAGTATGAGGCGAATCAAAAGATTAACCTATAAGGTTATGTTGATTCAAATTGGGTAGGCAGTGCACTTCAGGGTGTTGCTTCAATATGGGATCATGTGTGATCCCTTGGTTTAGCAGTAATCAATCCTGTGTGGCAGTGGGTACAGCTGAAGCAGAGTATGTCGTAGCTTGTTCAGCTAGTTGTGAGGAAGTATGGATGAGGAAGCTACTATCTGATTTATTTGATCTCTAGATGGATGCTACTTGTATACATTGCGAGAACCATTAGAGGAAATTTGGGGTCTAAAATGGGCCTTATAAGAAAATGTGCCAAAATAAATTTTTGTGAGTTGGAATTCAAGAACCAATAGAATTTCAATAAAATAAGTCAACCATAATGGTTGAATTGACATATTTGTCATTAAAAATAACTACTTTTTTTGTTCGTATTTTCGACATATCTCATTGTGTTTTTACTCAAATTTAGATCGGAAGAGCTCATTGGATGCGGAATTATTTCTTGTTTTTGGGGTAGAGGAGTCCATCAAAAGTATGCAGTGTGGGTACTCGTTGGATGCACAATCAAATTCTGCATCCAACGAGCTCTCCCAATCGAAATTTGAGTAAAAACACAGGGAGATATGTCGAAAATACGAACACAAAAAGTAGTTTTTTTCTTTCTTCCTCCAAAATTAATCAATATTATTTTATTATTTTAACTATTATTTTATTATTTTCCTTAGGAGGACCATTTTAGATCCCAAAATTCCTCTAATTCAGAGTTGTGTGAAGTTGTCGGAGAACTCGGTGTTCCATGACAAGTCAAAGCATATCGAAATCAAGTTTCACTTTATCAAGGATATGGTGCAGAGAGGAGCAGTGAAGCTCCAGTATGTTGCAATGGACAAACATATAGTTAATGTGTTGATGAATCCATTAGCCAGAGTGAAGTTTGAGTACTTTAGGGAGAATCTTGGTGTTCTCCAGATCAAGCTTCCTTCCAAGGGGAAGTGATGAGTTCGTGAGCCATTTTGACATTGTGAGAGGATTGGTTCCTTCCATGGTTAGATGTAAGGGATGAGCCATTCTATCATGGTGAGAGGATTGGTTCCTTCCATGTCAGATATGAGTGATGAGCCATTCTGATATGACTGTAGGATTGGTTCCTACATGATCATATATAAGGGTTCTTTCCATTCTTGGAATGGAGATGCCTGTTCAGTTACCAGGAATACTCGGTCTATGACAAAGGGCCTTTTTGATATGACTGTAAGATATAGTCTTACATGATAAGATGTGAGTACATGGCCATTCTGATGTGATTGAGGGATTGGTTCCCAGTTGATCAGATATAAGGGATGATTCTATTCTCTAGGAGAATTGAGGCAATTGGTCAGTTACCAGCAAAGCTCAGTCTAGGACTGAGGGTCATTCTAATGTGACTGTAGGATTGGTTCCTACATGATTAGATGTGACAGTGGAGCCCTTCTGACATTGGTTTTCAGATGTAAGTGCAGAGCCCTTTCGGCATGAAATATTGGTTCCTTGCATGGTCAAATATAAGTGTTGAGCCTTTCTGACATTGGTTGTCAGATGTAAGTGCATAGCCTTTCAGCATGGAGGATTGGTTCCTCGCACGGTCGACTATAAGTGTTGAGTCTTTCTGACATTGGTTGTTAGATGTGAGTGCTGGGCCTTTCTGACAGGGTTGTGGGATGTGTTCCCACATGGTCAGATGTGAGTACTAGGCATGCCTTTCTGATATGATTATAGGATTGGTTCCTACATGATCAGATGTAAGTGTTGGGTGGGCCATTCTAACTTAGGGTCAGATATAAGCGCTAAAGAAGACCTACATGGAGGCTAGGCCTACAACCAGCATGAAAAAGGGTTGGCTCTGTAGAACTTCCTATGATGAGAAGAATCATGAGATATCACCCGTGATGATGATCTAGTAGTGATGATGATCCAGCAGTGATGATGATCCAAATCCAGTGATAATGATCTAGATCGAGTGATGATCTAGATCCAGTGATGGTGATTCTAGATCGAGTGATGATCCAGATCTGATGAAGAAGATGAATTGAAGATCAAAATGAATTGAATATGAAGGTAACTTGAAGATGATGAGGACTTGATGATGATCCACATGATACAGAGAAGAATACTTGTGCTGATAAATTGTGTCGAGAGAATACCTTCCTATTTAAGAGGGAGTGTTGATGTATTTGTAAATTCAGAATGTATTCATCCTTATATCTTATGTATTGTACCCTGATGCTTATCCTGAGATGTGTCTGTAATGTATTTGAGTCATGTCATGCCCCAATGTTCCTATCAGGAGTTTCTATAATGTAAACAAGTCATGTCAAGTCATTGTGGGTAACCCTCCTATTGGTCAAGGGTTAACGTCCTCGTAGTTGTGGGGTCCTAGGCTTATTAGACTATCCTAGAGAATTCAATCCTAGGTGAGTCATTGTAAGTCAGGAAAATAGTCCCCACTGTTGTGTTAAGGATAACCCTTGGTGTTGGTCAGAGGAGGCAAAGTCCCCACAAGTTGTGGTTCATTGTAAGTTGGGGCAATAGTCCCCATCGTTGTGTTAAGGATAAACCTCCTTGTTGGTCGGAGGAGGCAAATTCCCCACAATTTGTGAGGCACTAGGGTTATTAGACACTCCTAGAGATGTCGGCTCTAGTAAGTAATTGTTAAGTGAGGCCGACATGTTGGAGTGGGTTTCAAGTGAACGAAAGAATATAAATAGAGAGTGAGCCTCTCTATTTATCACACACACACTCACTCATTGGGGCGCATGAGTGAGAGGAGAAGTTGTTGGGACAAGAGAGAGACTACTACTCTAGGGAGATCATATTTATGTTTTTTGGTTTTACTTTTGGTGTTCATTGTATCTCTGAAGAAGTTGCGAGGTTTTCTCCTTTATTGTTTCCCCGAGGAAAATTCTTTGTGTCTTTTGTCTCTTGGGTTGTATTGTTCTGCATGTTATTCTTTCAGCTAAATATCCTAAGATGATAATGCTAGCTTGAATGATAAAAATCTAACACGGTACGTAGTAGAGACGTCAATAACCTTTCGCATCTTGATAAATCTACCCTGATGGTCTCTAATTCTACTCATGAAAGACTTTTAAATTAAATAAAACCTATACTACTATTGTTGATGGATTTGGGGGCGTCTATTATAACAGATGCACAGGTTCTTACCTCTTGTCTTACCGCTCCCCTACTACCACCTATTACTAAACTTCATAAATAATTCTACTATACCTTATAGAACAACTCCCCGGCAACGGCACCAAAAGTGTTGGGTGTTATAATGTCTAAATTAATTCACCTATTCTTTAATTATCAACCAAGGTTGGTAAGCTTAGAGTTGACACAAAATATATGCCAAGATAGAGAATGTCTTGTCAATATTTTACCAAACAAAATATCGAAATATATTTCAAAATGAAAAACTGATTCAAACTCCTAAAAATGCAATTAAGGTAACTACAACGAGATAAAAGATTAACTAAACAAATAGTCTATTTTATAACTTTGGACTGAAAAAGATATAATCGGCAACTTACTTATTCAAAAGGAAAACTAAAGTGAAAGGAATACTTAACTTATAAGCAACAAGAAAACTTAAATAAAAGAAGCAAGTTATAGAAAACTTAAATAAAAGAAGCAAGTAGAAAACATAATAAGAGAAATATCTTTCGGTTCTATCCTACAAGTTCTTTCAACAATAACACAACCTAAAAACATACTAAGAAAAACACTATATCTCACATGCAAACAAATAAATCAATTCAAAAGGAATAAACACAAAACCATATAACCATAAGACAAAATTAAGAATAACTTAAACTGCATTCAAAGTAGAAGAAATAAATAAAATGATAAAACTTTTAATAAATAATTTAAAACAATTAAACTTTAACTTAAAGGTTTAACAAAATCTATTATTTAACTATTAAAGTCAAAGCATAATTCAAACATCAACAAAACAGAGGTAAAAACAATCTTAAAACACATAAAAAATACTAAAAATAGAACCAAAGACTGAACTATGGGTCTGAAAGGGGTGGCTGAATAACAGATTGAACAGGCGGTCCGAATGACAGGCTGCATAGTAAAAAGGCTAAAAACTAACCTAAATGAACTAATCTTTAGCTGAAGCCATGTAGATGTAATTCTAATACATTAGAACAGTAAATAAACCTATGTAACAATAAATTAACCCTAAACTAATTCCTGAACAAAAGGAATCATTTGCATATTAAACTAATAAATGAAGTGGAAATTAACTTGCATAAATTCAAAACAGGAAAGGAGATAATAGAATTGAATCTATTCTAAATTCATGAAAACAATTTATTCTATATTCTTGAAAACAAAGATTGAAAGTAATGCTGGAAATGAAAATAACTGGAAACAAAATAACTATAAGCAAACAACTGAAAACAAGCTATGCGCGCATCTAACTAACTAAATTTTGAAATAAAACTAAGTTAATGTATTGCAGAAAACATACAAGATAACATTTACTATAATCTAATGGAAACAAATTAGAAATTAAACTAGACTAGCTAAAACAGAAAAGAAACTAAGCTAAACAAAGAAAATGAACCTCTGGTTGATGAGGGGCCCTCTCAGCAGTCAGGGGTGATGCCTGGATAACTTCTACTTAAACACAATATTCAACATCAATGCATACAGGTATTTATTCAGATGGTGCAACAAAAATACAAAGTCCAACAGTAAATCACAGCAAGAACTCTTCTCTTAACTCTGCTAATTAACTGGTTTATAGCTAGTTGAGCTCTCTCACAGAGGCTACTTTATATAATGATTTACAAGGATGAGCAAGTCGACCCTTTAGTGGTTGACTACTCTCTAAATTTAGTCGACTATAATGGAGTTTAACTAATCATAGGCCAATGCATAAACATTTCCTTCTTCAACGCAAGTCTAGATCTTTTCATTGGACAGCATACACATAGGTTCCTTCTCCAGTGTAAACGATCAGCAGAGAATGCCACGTGTTGGGCTATAGGGAAGACCCTTGCTTTATACCATTAACTTCGCACCAACAAAAGACCCACAGTGTTGGCCCTTTCGGCAACAACCTGTGAGCAGGTTGCAGTCTCACCCGAAACAGCTATGGGGTGCCGCAGAATCAGGTTTCCCCAAGAAGAAGAGGGATATTATTGTACCTTAGCTTCTAACAATTATAATCATAAAATGCATAGCTTTAATAGTTACTTATTTAGCTTCGCGGTTAGATAAACAAACAGTGCCTTGCTTAACCCTTTACTGGGAATTCCAGCGAAGTTAGTATTTAGAAATGATCTTACTTATTAGATATATATTTATCAATGCATAAAAGAACGTAACAACAACACAACAAAAACCAGAACATATGATATAACGTGGTTCACCCCCAGTTTAGGGGTTACGTCCACAGAACTGTGTTTTATTCAACTCTTTATGAAAACCACAATTCTGATCTGTGCACTCAGTTGCAGATTCATTCAAGTCCTTAAAGCCCTGCACACAGCTGCAGGCCTCTGCGCACACAGCTGCAGATTTCATTTATCACCCAAACCCTCTGCGCACACAGCTGCAGAGGTCGTCCACGCACACAGCTGGGACTTAACTTCTTACAAAACAAGCCTTAGCTTCACATCAATTCATCTTACATCAAAATCATAAACTGAATTCTTTACGAGAGTGCTTATTTATAGTGCACTTATTACAAAACCATGGGCTTAAACCATGGGCACCCCGAACCCTAAACCCTGGACTTAAACCATGGGTTTATTACAAAAGGAGGTTTTTACTCAACCCCAACACCCCTAAGACTATTTTGAGTCGTAACTCCGCTTAAAAACTCCCATAACTCCGTGGAGTTACCCACCTAAAGGACCATTAGGGTGCATGCCCCAACAGGCCCCTAAGACTCACCAGTGTCCCATCCCGGGACACTCAGCTGCTTTTCTGGTGGTAGAATCTTGCTGGAGAAACATAGTGTGCTGCTTGCTGAAGCCATACATGCGGTTGTCGGCTACTTGTTCCTTTCCTTCGTAATATTTATGCTGGTTAAGGCCTTCTGGATCTATCAGTGACCCCATCCTTCAATCTACTTGCCAAACATTTGACCATCCACAACTTAGGGTCCCCAGAATTGTGTGTCAAGGTGCATAAGACAAACAGCCGCCTCGGTTCTGCCAAACCAGGAGGATACATCTTTGGATTATTCAGAGACTTCCTGTGAAGACTGATGCTTTTCTTCATGCGACTTAGAGCGCACTTCTGCCTTTCTTCCTTCCTCTTAGAGCGACCTTCTACCTTTCTTTGTGCCTTGGTCGAACATGGATGCACGGGTGGATTGCTCAGAAGGATCAGCAGAGCTCTCTCCCTGAACAATTGTAATAACTCCTAGACTTCACGATCATTCGACATAGTTCTAACTGAAGAAACTCAAAGAGATGCACAATGCAGTAGTCGCAGGCCGGTGTAGCATCTTATAGAATCCCGCAATAGAATCTGTCATCATGGTGCATTAATGACGCCGAATCTGATGGAGTGGCGACAATCCTATCCACACGGCGCTAGATTTTCCCAAAATCTCATCATTGCAGGCAGTTAGGGCAGTTCTCGTGTCGGCGCCGCCAAGTGTAATTTGTCCCATCCGTCACATTTTAGGCTGCGACACACCTTTGATCTTCGACGTAACCACTAACTCCAACTTCACCTTGATAAGTACCTTCAACACAATATGCACCTTCGACCCATCCTGACCTATACGGCAACCAAACTTCAACCTTCAGACTTTGACAGTCTTCAACACTTCGTAGCTTTGAGAACAACTTCATTATAGTCTAGTACCCAATTCCAATTGTTCTTGGTACTTAGACTGTCCTTCATGTTGTTACTCCTGATCAAGGGGTCCCGGTTGTCCCTGTAATTTTTTAACCTACTTTCATTCAGCATGGAAGGTAAAATTTCTCCATTCAATTTAGCTAACTGGACTGCGCCACCATCAGTAACTTTCGTCACTATGTATGGTCCTTTCCAATGTGTCTTGAACTTACCTGGGAATTTCATGAATCTGTTGTCATATAAGAGCACAAGATCACCCTGTTGGAACTGCTTCTTCTTGATGTGTCTATCATTCCATGCTTTTTCTCTAGCTTTCTGTACTTGCTGCTGGAACCCTGCAACAAATCTGTCCTCTCCAAGTTCTAGTACCTTTGCCAACCTTTCTTTCATCATATCTGGGTCATCCATCTCTGTAAAAGCAGATATTATAAGGCTAGGGACAATGTACTCCATGGGCATGACTGCTTCTTGTCCATAAACCAACCTAACAGGTGTATGGCCTGTCAACTTCTTGCAGGTGGCTCTATAAGCCCATAGTACTGCTGGAATTCTAAGGTCCCAATCATTTCTGTTAGCATTGCAAACCTTCGTCAGAGCGTGTTCAAGGATCTTGTTAAAGGCTTTGACAGTTCCATTTTTTTGAGGATGATAGGAAGTACTCTTCTGATGATATACTTGAAATTCTTCAGTCAATACTTCAATAGTCTTATTTAAAAAATGTGATCCTTGATCACTCATAAGAATTCTAGGACACCCAAATCTTGACAAGATGTTATCGAAGATAAACTTCGTGGCTGTAGCAGCACTACGGGTCTTGATTGGTTGAGCTTCAGCCCAACAAGTAAGGTAGTCAGTTTTTGTAATAATGTATCTTGCTCCGGATTTCTTTGCAGGGGGATTGATAGGTCCAACAAAATCAATAACCCATTTATCAAAGGGTTGTAAAGTTACCTGCGGAACTAGAGGCATCTCATCCCTCCTGGATGGTTTGCCCGTCCTCTGACAAATGTTGCAGCTGTGGCAATATTCTCTTGCATCCTTATGAATTGTGGGCCACCACAATCCGGCTGTCAGAATCTTCTGTGCTGTAGCTTTTCCTGTGTAATGACCTCCTACTGTGCCAAGTGTGCCTCAGCCAAAATTGATGGCTTTTCATGCTTCAGGATGCATCTACATATTATTTCATCTGGTCCCATCTTATACAGTTGTCCTGCTATTAAGGTAAATTCGGCTTCTCTAACCACCCGTTGTTTCTTCTGCTGCGTTGTCATTTCGGTGGGTGAAAAACCTGTAGACAAATACTGAACAATATCCTGGAAATAATCATCAACCATCTGGATGGAAAACAACTGAGCATCAGGAAGACCTTCATCCAAGCTAATGGGCTCTTCTCCTGACTCGAGCCTCGAAAAGTGGTCAGGACCTAGGTTCAGGCTTCCAGCTTTGACTATGATCTCAAAGTCATTATCCTGAAACAGAATCAACCATCTGCATATCCTTCCACCTAGCACATGCTTGTTAACCAAATACTTCAAACCAGAGTGATCAGTGAACATCTTAAAATGAGATCCTAACAGATAATGTTGAAACTTATGTAATGCATAAACCATAGCTAAACCTTCTCGTTCTGTAGTAGTATAATTTTTTTCTGCAGTGGAAAGTTTTCTACTTGCAAAAGAAATAGGGTGATCGATATTACCTTCACTTGACTGAGCCAATACTATTCCCAGAGCAATGGAGGATGCGTCGACATGCACATGAAACTCCTTATTCCAATCAGGGAATACTAAGATAGGGGAAGTTACCATCTTTTCCTTCAAAATATCCAAGCTTGCTTGACACTCGGGTGTCCATTCAAACCTAATATCTTTCTTCAACTACTTTTCCATAGGGGTTGTTATCTGAGCATATCCTTTAATGAATTTCCTGTAATAACCAGGATGACCAAGCGTAGTGCCCAGTTGTTTAACAGACTTCGGAGGTGGCAGGTTCACAATAATGGCTATCTTCACAGGATCCATCATCAACCCTAGCTTACAGACAATGTGACCTAGCAGAATTCCAAAAAGGGCACAGAAGATACACTTTTTCAAGTTCAAGGAAATCTGATGCTGTCTACATTTTTCCAACATAAGTCTTAAACTAGCTATGTGGTATTTTAATAACCTGAAGATAGTCTAATCATCAAAATAAACTTCTAAAAATTTATGTATGAATTCCTTAAAAGAAGAGATGACTACTCTAGAAAACATGGCAGTTGCATTCTTCAATCCAAAGGGCATAACTGTATACTGGAAGGATCCCATTTCTGTAGCGAAGGTTTTCTTATGTCGATCTTCTGGAGCAATTCGAATCTGATGGTAACATGAAAATCCATCAGTAAAAGAGTACACTTCTTGACCTCCAACATTGTCTAAAACTTCATCTGTAAAGGGAGTGGGGAAAGGGTCATGCAAACAGGCATCATTCAGCTTCCTCAGACTGACACAGATTCTGATTTCTCCCTTAGTCTTCTTTTCTTGCACCACCATAGGACTGACCCACTCGAACTCTTCAACAGGCTCAATGATTCCTGCAGCAAGCATCTTATCCAGCTCCATTCGTACTTTTTCCTTATACTTAGGGTTCAGTCTATAAGGGCGTTGTTTAACAGGCTTCGCATCAGGTTTCAAAGGGATATTTATCACTCCTATATCAAATAGGATACCTTTCATCTCTGAGAACTTCGTCGGAAATAGATCCTGATATCCATGGAGAAGTTGGGTCACCTTTCTTACCATTTCGTCATCCCAATAATCTCCAATGGTAGCATACTTAGGGTTCTCTTCTGACCCAATGTTTACAATCCGCGTCTTCAGGGGTTGAGTCACTTCAAGTGCCTCAACTGCTGGTCCATGTACTTCACAGTGTCCTTCTGAATCAGGAATGTTAATGTTGCGTGGATCGTCATCCTCGTCAATTGCAAGGTTATAACATTCTACTGCATTGGCTTCTTGTGCCTTCCAATCAGGTTGGTATTCTGCTATTTCTTGATCATCAAATACTTTAGTGTGAATCAAACTAACAACTGCATCCAAAGCAGGAGAAACCTCATTAATAGAAAATGTCAGCACAAAACTATCAACAAGACAATCCCAACTTACAGTACTGTGGCGAAGCTCGACCTCCACATACCAATTCTTTGCTATAGGTTCCAGGGTGTGCACAAACCTATGTACCCATTCTTCACGAGGTACATGCTTCCATGCCTCCTAGCATTTCTCCAAATTTCCCTTAGGACTAGTCTTACCATTAAACCTACTTCGCACCTCCTGAGGTTGGTCCCTGAATCTTAGGTAAAGGGACTTCTGGCATGCTTCCCAACTATGAATGTACTTTTTGTGACCATTCCACCATCTAGCTACTGTGGCTCTAAATGCTGAATCCAGAGTATCCATTTTCTGTGAGTCTGGTACCTGCTTTGAGAACTGCACAATAAACTCTTCGGGGTCTGTCGAACCCTCAAAAATAGGTAAGGTTCTTGTCTGCGAACCAAGCCATCTGAGAGACTTGGTAATTCTGGCACATCGATGGCCATGTAGCTCATACAGTCTATTCTACCAATTCTCTAGGCCATCATCTGAATCTGTCATGCAGGAGCTGTCACACTACCAATCCATGATACCTTCGGCAATAGGATCAACATAATCTTCTTCATTTGATGTGATATTGTAGATGTGGTCCAAAACATGTTGGTCTTCATCTCTTACTGGCTCTGTGTATCTCACTCCTTGAGAAGGATCCAACGGGACTATGAATCTCAGTTCTTTCCCTTCGAAATTGATCTATTTCTTCTTCAGGTTAATGACTGCAGCATTTTCCATTGCCCATTGAATTCCTAACAAGGCTGGATAGGGGTTGTTGTCATCAATGATCTCAATAACTTCGAAGCCTGCTACAGTACATACACCATCAATATCTACTGGGACATTAGGGAGTCATCCTAGGGGCACAATCTTCTGTTGATTGGCTAATCTCAACTGTATAGGGGACCAATCAAAGGTAGGTTTTCCCATTTGTTCCCAGGTTTGCTTAGTTAAGAAATTTACCTTTGATCCTAGGTCCAAGATAAAATCAGTCATATTGTATTCTCCTATCTGAGCATTCAATCGCATTTCCCTGCCAGTTCTCCTGATTCTATTAACGGCTTTTTCCTGACCAGAACTTTGATGAGGTTCGCAGGAAGCAATAACTTTCTGCAACTCACTTAAGGCATTCTGATTTCGTAAGAGCTTCAGACAACTTTGTAAAAAGGAGGACAGTGTACTTACTTTATCTGTCAAAGCTTCTTGTGGCTGCGACTGCTGTTGAAGTTGTTGCGCAGGTATTACTGATGTGTTGGGATCAACAAAGTCTCTCTTGGATTCCATAAGTGTCTCTTTTTCTCTTTCGACATCGAATGCAGGGATATTTCCTGGGGCCTTCCGAACCCAAGTCTCGGCAGGTTGTTTCTCCTTGTTCAGCACTTCCGTCGTAGCTCCACTCCTTGTAACAACATTAATGGCTGGGGCAGTTCTTTGCTCAACGGAAATCATCTAAATATTCTGAGTAGGGGCACTGTTTCTTTCCTAAATCTTCACTATCAACTGCGGGCACTGCTTGACCATGTGATCTACTGCTCAGCAATACTGACATGTCGTATTTGGGTTCTGACAGTCTCTCGCTAGATGCTCGGCCTGGTTATAGTTGTAACACACAACCTGGCCTCTTCCTCTTTCGGCCATACCACCATGACCACGACCTCCAAAAGCACCTCTACCTGATGCACCACCGCGGTAACCATAGCCATCATTGCCCTGTCCCTCATTTTGTACCCAATAGGCGTCATAGGTGCACTCTCTCATGAGGTCATAACTGTGACACTCATTTTCATTATGTCCTACGGACTTAAAGAAGTTACAATAGGGGTTCTTGGGGACTTTCACATACCTCTGTAGTAGATAGAAATTCTTAGGTTGATGCTGGCCAGTTGTCCGACAGATCTCACAATATAGAACAGCAGGGTTGAACGGGTTTGGCACACCAGTATTCAGGTAATTTCTTACCACATGACACTGTTCCTTGTCGTGACTTTCTATCTGACATTGTGTACACCAAACCTCTTCACGACCGGTTTTTCATTTCTTCATATCGTGAAGCTCCAGAGCCATCGCTTCCAACTGCGCTTGGATTTCAGCAATACCAGAATCGTCTTCGACGGGAGTGGTTTCAAGCTTCATCACGATTTCCAGAGCCTCCTGCTAGTCAGCAACCTTCTGTTGCATGAGTGGAGTTCTGATATGCGGTAGCAATGCTGCAATGAACCATTCCTTGTGTTGTGCAGATCCAATGGGGAAACTGACTTGGTCTAGCAGAACTTTGAATCTTTGATCAAAGTCCCACACTGATTCGCCGTGCCTCTACTGAATCTCTTTCAATTCAGTGATACACTGTGACTCTGATTTCGGCTTCTTAAATTACTTTATCATTGCTGCTTTTATATCAGCCAAGGCATGGTTCTGAGTGCTGGAAAACTTCATGAACCAGGTCAGAGCACGGTCTCTGAAGGAAGTAACCATCTGCGCTCGTTTTGTATCATGATCTATAATGGTCTTAGCAGTCCACACTGCTTCACATAAAAACCAGAACTGTTCTGGATCCTCTGATCCAGTTCCTTTGAAAACAGGGAGCTTAATATCATCATGCATGTGGGCCATAGTGGATATAGGGGGTGTTGGAGGGGGACTGGAAGTAGGCGGGGGGGAACTTACTGTGGTAGACTGACCAGCGATAGGAATACTCGAGCTAGGGTTACTTTCATACTGCGACGGGTTCTCAGGGATAATAGGTCTGCGCTGCGGGGTTACCGGAGGGTTTCCAATAGAAGGGGTTTCTTCAGGTTCTGAATCTGCGGGATTGATAGGGGAATACTCACTATGCTGACCCTAGGAATAGGATCCAAAATCTCTCTTGTACCTTTTTCCACTTCACAACAAACCACTTTTATCGTCGAAGGTATTTTCACTTGCAAACATAGGTTAGTAATACCAAATCTAACAGTCTGATTCAATAAGAAATATACCTTTTTCAGCTAATAGCATTTTAATTCTCAAACTAAATGAATTCAAAAACTTACCCCTTGGTCCTTTGAAAAACTACAGCTCGGCTTCACTAAAGGAAGTACTCGTGTCGATGGCGAACTCCGTCACAAATTCTTCAAGGGTTCGCGTTGTCTAGAAATCAACAGCACGGGATATCTCGTTGTTCACCCTTTTCAATATATTAATTCTTGCGGGGGTCCAATCAGGAAATGGATGTTCTTAGAAGTTCATCCTTCTCTCTGTTAACCTAGATAACCACTGGTGCAACTCTATGTGGATACTACCAAAGAAGATTTCATAAACATCACAAAAAACATACCTTTGTAAAAATTCGTTTGCACTACGATGCGGATCTTTGGTCTCTTGGTCATTGAATTTCAGATAAGTCTCATCAATCCAATCACCGATTTCCTTCTTAGAGGGTCTCAATAACATAGCCCTCGAGGTATGATGTAAACCCCTCTTGAGCAGATACTAAGTTCAACCGGAAACGGAACCAATTTTTTGGGCTATAGGGCAGACTCGGGCTTTATACCATTAACTTCGCACCAACAAAAGACCCACAGTGTTGGCCCTTTCAGAAACAACCTGCGAGCAGGTTGCAGTCTCACTCGAAACAGCTATGGGATGCCGCAAAATCAGGTTTCTGCAATTAGAAGAGGGATATTATTGTACCTTAGCTTCTAACAATTATAATCATAAAATGCAGAGCTTTAATAGTTACTTATTTAGCTTCGCGGTTAGATAAACAAATAGTTCCTTGCTTAACCCTTTACTGGGAATTCCAGCGAAGTTAGTATTTAGCAGTGATCTTAATTATCAGATATATATTTATCAATGCATAAAAGAACATAACAACAACACAATAAAAACCACAACACACAATATAACGTGGTTCACCCCCAGTTTAGGGATTACGTCCATAGAACTGTGTTTTATTCAACTCTTTACAAAAACCACAGTTCTGATTTGCGCACTCAGCTGCAGGCCTCTGCGCACACAGCTACAGATTTCCTTTATCACCCAAAATCCTTTGTGCACACAGCTGCAGAGGTCGTCCACGCACACAGCTGGGACTTAACCTTCTTACAAAACAAGCCTTAGCTTTGCATCAATTCATCTTACATCAAAAGCCTAAACTGACTTCTTTACAAGAGTGCTTATTTATAGTGCACTTATTACAAAACCATGGGCTTAAACCATGGGCACCCCGAACCCTAAACCCTGGACTTAAACCATGGGTTTATTAAAAAAGGAGGTTTTTACTCAACCTTGACACCCCTAAGACTATTTTGAGTCGTAACTCTGCTTACAAACTCCCATAACTTAGTAGAGTTACCCACCTTAAGGACCGTTAGGGTGCGCGCCCCAACACCATGAGCGATCCTTCCAGGGAGTGAGTTGAATGGGATATTCCAGCGCATCGATTATTGTCATGGTGGCAACTGAAGGAGATCGCAGGCTAGTGAACAATATAGAACATGGCTCCATCACCAAACGCGTGGGTAACCAGATCGTTGGCAGCTGGTTCACATTTTAAATGGTCGAAATTAATTCTCAGCAGTGCACAGTCTAATGAGCGATCTGGATGGAGTGTTGAACGAAAGGCTGGGACATGAGTTGGATATGTTGGGTGTCAATCTAAAGCAAAGTGGGTGTCTATCTGCTAGCGTGCTTCAGGACTGGAGTGTACAACAACAAATTTCGACATCTGGAAAACCACTAGCCATTTTCATGGAACGGGCTAAATGATGAGTTGGATGCTAAGCTGGTCATCTTGTACGAAAAGTAGGCTAAATGCATTTTGCATTATAAATTGTCCTAAAAAGATTATAAAACCTACAAACAATTATACAAACTAATTAATACATCAAATATGCTTTAATAATGTTATTTTTAATTGATTAAACCATAAATATGATAATAATAAAATAATTTTATAAAAACCTTAAAAACACTCATACCTAAAGTTGAATAATAATCTGTGTGACATAAAACATACAAGAGATGATGAAATATGTGTTTAAATGAATAATTTATCTTCCAAAAACGATAAAAAAATCAAGGATCAACAATTCTATTGGGTCTCGAAATCAAGGACCATCATCTGTCAGAAGAAGCCTTGTTTCTCCTAGGTTGGAAGCATCAATTTCAACGGTGGAGAGAACAGTAGGAGCTACGACACCATCTGGTGTCCCCGTGGAAGAAACTATAGGAGATAGGGGTATTTTTGTGGGAATAGGTGTACTAGAGGAGGTTTACCAAATCGACAAAAAGTAAGTTACAAAAGAGGAGTGGTTACAGTTTGGACAAAAGTTTGAAGATTATAAGAATCGAAAATAGGAAGAGGAGCTAAACATGAATAATGAATGTCACCACGATGATCATGAGGAAGAATTAGGGGAAAATCATAATGACGATGGTGACCTCCAACATGAGGAGATAGTTTCCATGCTCCAATTCCCCATTTGGAAACCAACTGGACAGACCCCCATGAAGAATATTTCACCCTCATTGTTACCTCACTTTCATGGGAAGCCCACAGGATATCCAGATGAGTTCCTCTTTGAATTCGACACTCTCTGTCGAATTTATAACTATATCTCCAGTGAGAAGAAGCTGAAACACTTTCCTGCTACCTTGAAAGATAATTTCTTACGCAGGTTTATGATCTTGGGTGGTGAAACTGTCGCAACTTGGGAGAAGATGAAACAGGTGTTTTTTGGAAAGTATCAAGAATACTATAGGAAAAAGGATAAGAGAGAATGTTTATTCAAGATGGTGCAAAGAGATGATGAGAATTTGGAGGATTTTGTGGAAAGGCTCCTATACAATGTGCAGAGGTCAGGTCAAAACACTATTGGAAGGAATAGTCTCAAGATCATTCTGTTGCGGGGAATAAGAGAAGACTGTCTAGACATGATTAACATGTTAGGGAAGGGATACATCTCCAAGGATTCCTTTGACCACATTATGGACTTATGTTGATGATACTCCATGGGATCTTCTAGAACCAGCATAAAGGATCGAGACGTTTTCTCACTGACACATAAGTCAGCTCGCGGAGGAGCTACTCATGTAGAGATTGGTAATCTCCTCGCGAATTTCAAAACTAACATGATGAGTTCCATCTCTTCACAACTGGATGATATGACAGAATATTTGGCTGAATATTTGGTACTTGGGGTGTTCTTCACTATGTGCAGGAAGAAGCATCCACTGAAATAATGTCCACTTAATAAGGTACAGGTGTGTGGGTTGTATGAATTGGGGAATGGTACCAAAGATTGTCCGTCACTTCCAAAATCCAAAGCAATCTTTCAAGAATCCATTGTAGACACGGAACATGCCTATTTTATTACATAGAAGAAGCCATGGAAACCTCGGGTTCCAGGTATGCACTCTGATCCTACTCCATTCAATTCTTGGAATAATTATAATAATCAGTTTACTCCACCATACTCTTATCCTAAAACATAGTGGCACCAACCATTAGAGGAAATTTCAACTCAAAAAGGGCCTCCTAAAAAGAATTAATAAAATAATAGTTAAAATAATAAAATAATATTTATTAATTTTGGAGGAAGAAAAGAAAAAAAACTTTTTTGTTTGTATTTTTGACACATATCCCCATGTTTTCACTCAAATTTAAATTGGGAGAGCTCGTTGGATGCGGAATTAGATTATGCATCCAACGAGTACCCACTCGGCATACTTTTGACAGACCCCGCTCCCCAAATACAAGAAATACTTGAAAAAATGTGATGATGATGTCATCATCACATTTTTTCAGGTATTTCTTGTTTTTGGGGTAGCGAGGTCTATCAAAAGTATGCCGAGTGGGTACTCATTGGATGTAGAATTCAATTCCACATCCAACGAGCTCTCCTGATCGAAATTTGAGTAAAAACACGGGGAGATATGTCGAAAATACAAACAAAAAAAGTAGTTTTTTATATGATACCTATTCCCAAATTTATATTAAAAAAGTGTTTAAGACCTATAAGGTATTTCAAATTTAAATCAATTTCATTGGCTAACACATGATGACATGGAATTTGAATCAAAGTTAAAAGGCCCATTTTGAGTTGAAATTTCCTCTAATGCTTCACCACCATCAACATAATATCAGAATCCTTGTACTTCATGGGAACCACATCCAAACCAACTAGCTCCTTGGTCTCTAGGATGTAGAAATCAGTATCCAGGAAACCAGTTTCCTCATAACCAACCATCCTATCTGCAATATCAGCAGCCTCTGCTATGACTCCCAAATAACGCTACACCAATGGGTGCACCACTCCGTCCTCAATTTCCTACTCAACGTAACCCCAATCCCAACAATAAGGTAGTGCAATAATTCAAAATTTCCAACGTTCCAGCTTATTCCGTTTCCCCTCTCCCTTGCAATAATTTACACTTACGATCGCGGAGGGTAGTGGAACCAATAGTCATTGAGGATGTTCCATCCTCCGTGACTAATGAGGGAATGAATCCACCATTTGGAAATTCATTCAGTTTAGTGATCCCCATCATTGAGGATGTTGAAATACCAGCTGAAATTCTGATTGAGATACATGATGAAACAACAGCTGAAACTCTTGCAAAGACACATACTAAAATGCAACTTACATAGTCTTCAAAAGAACCGTCGTATCCTGAACGATTAACCTTGCAAAAGGTCATGGAACAACCTATTTTCAACCTCCTAGGAGAGTTGAAAAATATTTATGTAAGAATTCCACTATTACAAGCCCTACATGGCATACCTATTTATACCAAAACCATTAGAGACCTGGTTGTGAAAAACCAAGAAGGAAACCGAAATACCCCCCTATAGTGCACGTGGTAGGACAGTTATCTGAACTAATGATGGGAAAAATCCCATTGGCCAAAAATGTTGATCCAGGTAAACCCACTATCACAGTATGTATTGGGAATATTCAAATATTTAATGTTTTGGTAGACTTAGGTGTGTCGATAAATGTTATGACTATTGAGACCTTAAAACAACTAGGACTCACTAATCTCAGGCCTACCCCAACCATACTAGAGATTGTTGACAAATATACTATTAAACTAGAGGGAGTTGTGGACGATGTTGTAGTCTCCATTTATTCATGGGATTACCTTGTATACTTTGTTTTTTTACAGCCTAAGTCACACTCGGGGAGACACCCATTGATCTTGGGAATAGCATGGCTGGCTATAGCAGATGCATACATCTGCTATAGATCAGGCTCCATGATCATTTATGATGGAAGTTCCATTAAAAATATGACTTTATACCATCCAAATAAACCGAGCATAGACATTGACACTCCATTGTGCATGGACTTAGAGGAAGAAGAATATGTTCAACCTTTATTAACAATTGGGAGAGCCTTGACCTTTAAGATAGAAATTGAAGATGATACCATTTGTAACTTCATTAGCGAGCCTACATCTATGACTAAAAGACCATATCAGATCCTGGATAGCACACTAAAAGAATAAGAATAGGAAGAACTCACAGAAGAAGCCTTAGTCAGTAATTCTGAATTGATTCCAGTAATTGACAATTCCAAGAGTGTTCCAGTAGAATTTGACTAGGGAAAACATTGATCATCAACCCTAATCTCAAAGTTGATGAACTAGAATGCATGCTTACACTGCTGAAATTGCATAAGGGGTATTTTTCATCGGAGTACACAGATATGAGGGGATTTCCCGCAACACTATGCAACCATCATATTTACATTAAAAATGATTCAAATCCAGTACGACAACCTCATCGCAGAATGAACCCTAACATGAGAGATATTGTGAAGGAGGAAATCCAAAAACTTTTAGAGGAAGGATTTATTTACCCAATTTCAGACAGCGGGTGGGTTTCCCACTTGTGATCATACCTAAAAATAATGGGAAGTGTTGTATCTATGTATATTACAAAGAACTTAATAAAGCAACACAGAAGTACGATTTCCCTTTGCCTTTCATCGATCAAGTTCCAGACACCTTGGCTGGAAAATAGTTATTTTCCTTCCTAGATGGCTTTAGTGGGTATAACCAAATCCAGATTGCCCCTGAAGATGAAGATAAAACCATCTTCACCTATCCTTGGGGAAAATTTTCATACAGGATGCTTCCCTTTGGGTTGTGCAATGCATCAGCCACGTTTCAGTGGGTTGTAATTTGAATATTTTCTAAAATGGTGAACAATTATATGGAATTATTTATGGATGACTTCACTCCTTATGGAGAAAATTTTGATGAAGTACCGGAGAACTTGGAAAAAGTTCTGAAACACTGTGAACATACACATCTATCTCTAAGAAGTGCAAAATTCCACATGCTGATGAATGAAGGTGTGGTTCTGGGACATTTTATCTCTGGTGCAGGTATTCAAGTAGATCCATCCAATATATAGGTAATTTCAAATATTCCTATCCCTGGGTCGTAGAAAGAGGTAGCAATTTTTCTTGGTCATGCTGGTTATTATAGGAGATTCATAGAAAATTTTCCCATGTTGGCATCTCCCTGTTGAGTCCAGATTTATTATCATTTTTGGCAATTAAATTACACATTTTAACATATATTTTGTTATCTTTTTATGTATTTTCTACCATGCAGATCACCATTTACCCAAAGGTATGAATAAATTAAAGGTTTATATATAATCCATTTATTATTGTCATTTTATGATTTTATTGATTTAAATTAACATTATTTAAAGCATATGTGATATGTTATTTAATGTGTATATTCGTTTGCAGGTTATATAGTCTGTTTGGGTGAATTAATAACAAGTACGCATACAGACAAACAAATAGACAGCGCATCTAGCTTGCTATCCATCTTATGATGGAGCTCTCCTTCCAGCTCATGATCTAGCTCGCTGTCCATCTCATGATCCAGCTCGCTGTCCACCTTTCTGTCTAGATCGCTAATCAGTCTGCATGTTGTTGATAAAATATTTCAGGCATTAAAACGTTGGAACAGTCTGCAAACCATTTTGTTTTCCACGCACCGAGGTGATAGGATGATCATCAGTTTCCAAGGATCGTTGATGCGTTTATTTCGCCTAACACCAAGATGTTTCAATAGACACGTGTTAAAATAATAGAGTGTCTTCAATCTAGAAGGATTGCTAGTGGACTCCTCTACTTGACTCCAACCTATCACCAATCTACGCATTTAAATAATGGAACAACCTGTGTTCTAGAATATCACCACTATGTATTCTTCTCTGCTCACCACCACTCCACAGCCATGATAAAGGAGGAGTAGGCATACTACATCACACCATCGTTCACGCGCAAGAAGGAGAAGGCATACCACATCATTCCACATTCGTGCTGAGGAAGAAACAGACTCACATTGGGAAAGGAAAATGATAAGCATTGGCTTGTGATCAATTAAACGCCTTTATGATTGACTAAATTTAAAGAGCAGTCGACTACTAAAGGGTTGACTTGCTCATCTATTGTAAACAATATAAATACCAGCCTCTGTGTGAGTGTTGTGTGGATCATTTTCATTAGTTAGACAATCACTTTTCTGAGAGAAGAATGATGTAATATTGTTCAGTATTTTTAATAGAAGTTCTGCATTCCGTTGTTCATGATTTTGTTCGTGTAAGCGCTCGCCGGGAGTCACCCCCAATTGCTGAAAGGGCCCCTCATCAACCAGAGGTTTTCTTTTCTTGTTTTCATTATTTTTCTTTGTAGCTTATTCAGTTTTGATTTATAGTTTGTTTATTTCATTAAGTTACTATAAATGTTTTTTTCATTTGCTTTCTGCAATGCATTTTATTTCCAGAATTAAATAGCTAGATTGTGCACATGGTTGTTTTCCATTTGTTTATGTCATTTCATTTCCAGCTTATTATTTAGTTTTATTCATAAGAAGATAGAGTAGATTGTTTTTATCAATTTAAATTGACTAAGTTCTATTTATTTCTTCTCTGTTATAAGATTATGCAATTTGAATTTCAGTTTGTTTATTAATAAGCAATGATTCTTGAGGTTCATGAATTTGTTTAAGTTTACTTTACTGCTAAATTTGATGGTTAAATAGGTTTATTTACTGTTCCTTATGGATTGCATCTTCATATGCATAAAATCAGCTGAGAAGTAGATCATTTAGGTTATTTCATATTTTTTTCTTTATACAGACTGTCATTCAGACAGTCTATTCATCCTATCATTCTGACCTTCCTTCCAGTCTATTTTGCAGACCTGCAGTTCAGTCTGTCATTCATCCCACAATTCTGTTTTTAGTGTTTTTAATGTGTTTTAAAATTGTTTTAAGTTCTGGTTCTTTAGTATTTGATGTATGCTTTGACTGTAATAGTTAGATAACAATTTTATTTATTAGTTAGACAATAAGTTTTATTGTTTTAGGTTATTTATTAAAGTTTTATTCTTTTCTCTACCTCTTTTCCCTTTGAAGATGCTTTTGAGTTAGGGTATGTTTTGTTTCTTTTACTTGTTTCTAATTCTTCTTACTATTGTATTGTTTTATAATTATTCTTTTGGATTAATTTATCCATTTGCATGTAAAACTTAGGATTAGTAGTGTTATATTTAGGAATAGTTTCATTTTTCACTGTGTGATTACCAATAGAGACTTGTAGGATAGAATTCAGTTTCTTTATTAAGTTTTCTACTTGATTCTCTTATTCAGTTTTCTTTATTAAGTTTTCTACTTGTTTCTCTTACTTAGTTTTCCATTTACTTATTTAAGTTTTCTTTGCATCATAGCCTTTTAAGTAGTTTCTGATAGTATCCTTTTTAGTTAGGAGTTTGTTTATAAATTATTTAGTTGTTGTACTTGCATTTCCAAATGTACACTTTCTTTGCTTAGTTAGTTTTTGAAGTCACTAAATAGACTTTGTCATAAAAAGTAGTGATTGTATTCTCATTTGTTAAATAAAGTAATATAGCTTGATCTTATTTTAGTTTGATGTTTTGTCTTGGTTCAATTATATTAATAATTGCATTCTTAGGATTTTGACTCGCTTTTTCATTTTGAAAGATCTTTCGATGTTTTGTTTGTTAAAATATTTACACGACACCCTCTACCTTTGCATATATCTTGTAAAAACTCAAAGCCTACCAACCATGTCGATAATTAATATTAGGTGAATTAATCTAGGCATTATAACACCCAACATTTTGGCGTCGTTGCTAGGGAGTTGTTTTACAAGGTAGAATAAATAGAATTTCCTTATGAAGTTTAGTAATAGGATGGTGGCGGGGGAGCAGTAAGATAAGAGGTAAGAACCTGCGCATTTTTTATAACAGACGCCCCCAAATCCAGCAATGGTAACTTAGCATAGGCTTTTCTTTAGTTTAGTTTTTCATGAACAGACCTAGAGATTCTAAAGGTAGATACACTAAAACTAGTTCCCCCACACCCATTGCCTTTCAGTATTCAGTTTCTTTATTTTATACAAAGAGTTAGCATGATTTTGTCTATTTCATACAAGCGTGTGATTTATTTTAACATTTAAATCACTTAGTGGTGTTGTAAGCACCACCCATCCCGCTAATAAACTAACAGGAACATTCGAAAGAGGAACCTCAATATAAATACATGAATAACTACCTATGTTGTCGGAAGATATGGTAGGGGAGAAGGATGAAGAATTTGTTACCTTTGAATTATGTATTAGAGATCCAAGGGGAGTGGCACAAATATAGCACATTCCCCCATCCATTTTACCAAATTTTAATGGACTAGAGAATGAAGACCCTGATGAATTTTAATTTTAATTGGAAATACTCTGTAAAGGATATGATGTTCAAAATCTGAAAATTTCTCCTCTTACCTTGAAATGAGCATCCCTCTAATGATTCATGAGCCTAGGTGGGAACTGCATTCAAACTTGGGAAGATATGAAACATATATTCTTAAAATGATACCAATATTATTGTAGAGTCAAGGAGGACATCTTCGAAATAACCCAGGGAGAAGAAGAAATTTTGGAAAACTGTGTCAAACGCTTTCAATACAACCTTCAGAGATCAAAACTAAGACAGTCAGGGAAGGATACCTTGAAAAAAAAATTACTCAAAGGTGTAAAAAATGAATATTTAGAAATTTTAGGTCTGATGGGAATAGGTGATGTATCTTAGTTATCATATGATGATGTTTGTGAATTATGTAGAAGGTATTCAAGAGGAAAATTCAAGACTAGTAAGAATATACCTTCTTCTTAGTCGTTGCAACCTCATCTTAACCCCTATCAACCTTGTTCACAAATCCTTTCTGTCTCATCTTATGATCATAGGGATACTCTCTCGGATGTTGCAACACTTCCTTTTCCTCTACACTTTCCACAATATTTTCAACAAATTTTCCAGGTAGGATTAACTACACAAGCCAATCAATTGCACTAGCCGCAAACACCTTCTCATAAAATTACTCTATGCCCTATGCACATTCCTATTCAATCTATTCCACATTATAACAATAATAGAGTAGTACAATATGCTTATAGTGTTGCACTGCAACATTTACCCACCTCACCTACCTCACCAACATTATTACAGGAAATTCATATGAGACCTAGAGAGGCGGTAGATCTAGGAGTCATAGACAATACGAAAGAAAATGAAGTTTCTACTTGGCCTTTTCCACAAGAAGATAAGATCGACATAGAATGCATCTCATTTAATGAAGGACAAACATTAGAACCTGAATGATTCCCCATCACTAAACATAGATTATGTATACATTTTAGGGTTTTATGAAATACATCGTGACATAAGAAACAAAGAAGAGAACCTAGAATACATAAGCTACATTGAACTATGGTTCCAAGAAGAAACCAATCCATGGTACCATCCCCTCCTTCAATGCTTATTGCTACTAAATCAAACAGGTTTCTTGGTTCTTTGTATCTAGGCAATCACTGCTATATTTTTCTTGTATGTGGATAAAGCTATATTTTTAATTTTCCTTCGAACTTGGTTACATTGGAAGGATTCATACACTTGAATATAATTGTTTTCTCTCTTTCTAAGTAGAATAGGATATTATGTAAATATGTTTTTATTTTATCAAATAAATAAGAGCCATTTCTGACAAGCTGACTCTTTTCCTTTCTATAATGTTATATATGTTTTTATAAATAAATATGGGTCATCTAACAAGTGGTTTTGCAGTTAGTTACAAACACTTTATCTCTATAAGAAGCCCATGGATTATTATTTGGAAAAGGCAAGTACACTAAAACACTTATCAAGTATCTTAAATTTTCTTGGGGTACTTTTGAAATTTACAACTTATAGTGACAATTAAAAACAATTCTCTATATATCACTCTAAATTGTTTCTTTTTGTGATTCAAATAGTGTTTGGTATTTTGATTCACAGATGTATATTTCTGATTTTTTACTTTGAACAGTTGCTTGACAGACCTACTCTCATTATCATTTTTTTCAAATGTTACCTTATGCCTATGGATTAACTAGTTCATCCTATGCTTGTTATCAAAACATGTCTCTCAAATATTTTAGTGATAACTCGAAAGTAAGTGTAATTTCTACTTGTGGGGAACATTACTTATATTTTATGAAGAAAAAGGACTGTAAGGACAAAGAACAACTTTAAGTTATTCTCTTTTGACATGATCTATGGTTAAGGACATTATGAAATTTCTTATAAGTTTATTTTACAAAATTGAATTATGTGTTTAGAAGGACTTAACACTCTCTAGTACCAATCGGATTCCATATATTTAATATCATTATACAAGGCAAACCCGGTGGGGTACTGAACAAGCCTGCTGGCAGCAGGTCAATGCTAAGTAAAAAATTAAAACAAGGAAGCTTGATAAATGCAAGTAAACCTGTCGGGGTATTGAATAGGCTTGCTGGTAGTAGGATTATGCTTCCATGCTACCAAGATAACCCTTTCGGGGTACTGAATAGGCCTGCTGGCAGAGAGGCAATATCGGGTAAAAGAGATCTGGTTAAGGCACCACTATGCACATGGTTTGGAAAAATGATAAATATTTAAAAACGAGAATATATATAAATACATGTGTAGGCCAATTGTTTATGATGTCATTAGAGAATGGTTGTAAGTAGGGCCTGGATCCATCCATCTAATTCAATCAATATCTAGGATATAATTATCTTAGAAATGGGACCCATAGCTGTAAATCTCACAATTTCTAGGTAAACTTAAAATATTTTGTGATGACAAGATATCTTTAAATAAGGAATGGATGACTATCTTTTCCTATGGCATTTATTTCAGTTATATTTTTTTTTAAACATTCGAGTGCTCTTTCTAAGCATTGTTATATTTTTCATGAATACACATGTCTGCGTCATTTCCATTTACTAGTTAGTTTTTATTTTTCTTACAAAATAATAAACAGCATGATAGCACTTTTTATTTTATCTGGAACAATCAAATCTTCTCTCTCATGACTTGAGGACACGCCCTATCTTTGGTTTGGGAGGGGGGGATTAAGAAAAATTACACTGTTTTTATTTTTTTATTTATGACAGATCTATTTATCTCTGACAAATAATAAGTGTTTTCAGGATCATTTAAGCAGTGGAACTTGGTTATAGCATGAAGCATAACTTTATGAGGGATCGAATGATGGTCCAAATGAAATACCAAATGACGATCTAATAAAAATTGGTGATATTACAAAACTTAAGATTAAAATTTGCTAAACAAATTTTGTTTTTGACAAATATTTTTTACCTCCATGTGAATGCTTTGACCTTAAAATAATTTTTAATTATCATTTCACTCTTAGTAGCCCTATCCTTTTACCCAATCATGCATGTAAATTATCAAATGACCAATTTTCTTGTTGATCAATCTTATCATAAATGTGATTTATGTCTTTGTATCATACGCTCAACCTATCCAAAGTTTACTTTGGATATGGTTGAACTAATTATAAACCTTATGAACTCACTCATGTATGCATATGCCCATTGCTAGCTCACATCTCAAAGTCCGTTATCATAGTGTGATATCTTATCTTTTTTTGCTCAGTGGGACCTGGAATTTCTCCGGTTTGGGGGAATGTTGAGCCCAGATTTATTATCATTTTTTCCAATTAAATTACTCATCTAAACATATGTTTTGTTATCTTTTTATGTATTTTCTGCCACGCAGATCACCATTTATCCCAAGGTATGAATAAATTAAAGGTTTATATATAATCCATTTATTATTGTCATTTTATGATTTTATTGATTTAAATTAACATTATTTAAAGCATATGTGATATGTTACTTAATCTGTATATTCATTTGTAGGCTATAAAGTTTGTTTGGGAGAATTAATAACAAGTACACAAACAGACAAACAAACAGACAATGCATCCAGCTCGCTATCCATCTTACGACACAGCTCGTTGTCCAGCTCACTGTCCAGCTTTTCGTCTAGATCGCTAATCAGTCTGTATGATGTTGATAAAAGATTCCAGGAATTAAAACATTGGAACAGTCTACAAACCATTTTGTTGTCCACGTGTCGAGGTGATAGGATGATCATCAGTCTACAAGGATCATCGGTGCGTTGATTTTTCCTAACACCAAGATGTTTACTAGCCACATGTACAAAGAATAGAGCATCTTCAGTCTAGAAGGATCCCTCACTTCCTCCTCTGCTTGACTCCAACCTACAACTAGTCTGCGCATTTAAATAATGGAAGAACCTGCATTCTAGAAGATCACCACTATATATTCTTCTTTGCTCACCACCACTCCACAGCCACGATAAAGGAGGAGCATGCATACCACATCACGCCACCATTCACGCTAAAGAAGGAGCAGGCATACCACATCATGCCACGTTCGTGCGGAGGAAGAACCACACTCGCATTGGGAAAGGAAAATGATAAGCGTTGGCTTGTGATCAATTAAACGCCTTTATGATTGACTAAATTTAGAGAGTAGTTGACCACTAAAGGGTCAACTTGCTCATCTCTTGTAAACAATATAAATACCAGCCTCTGCATGAGTGTTGTGTGGATCATTTTCATTAGTTAGACGGTCAATTTTCTGAGAGAAGAACATTGTAATCGTGTTCAGTATTTTTAATAGAAGTTCTACATTCTGTTGTTCATGATTTTGTTCATGTAAGCGCTAGCCGAGAGTCACCCCTGATTGCTGAGAGGGCCCCTCATCAACTAGAGGTTTTCTTTTCTTGTTTTCATTATTTTTCTTTGTAGCTAATTCAGTTTTGATTTCTAGTTTGTTTATTTCATTAAGGTACTGTAAATGTTTGTTTCATTTGCTTTTTGCAATACATTTTATTTCCATAATTAAATATCTAGATTGCACGCAGAGTTGTTTTCCATTTGTTTCGCTCATTTCATTTCCATCTTATTATTTAGTTTTGTTCATAAGAAGATAGATTAGATTATTTTTTATCAATTTAAATAGACTAAGATCTATTTATTTCTTCTCTGTTATAAGATTATGCAATTTGAATTTCAGTTTGTTTATTAATAAGCAATGATTCTTGATGTTCATGAATTTGTTTAAGTTTATTTTACTGCTAAATTTGATGATTAAATAGGTTTATTTAATGTTCCTTATGCATTGCATCTTTATATGCATAAAATCAGATGAGAAGTAGATAATTTAGGTTATTTTATATTGTTTCCTTTATACCAATTGTCATTCAAATAGTCTCTTCAGCCTGTCATTCTAACCTTCCTTCCAGTCTGTTTTGCAGACCTACAATTCAATCTGTCATTCAGCCCACAGTTCTATTTTTAGTGTTTTTAATGTGTTTTAAAATTGTTTTAAGTTCCGGTTCTTTAGTATTTGATATATGCTTTTACTGTAATAGTTAGATAACAGTTTTATTTATTATTTAGACTATAAGTTTAATTGTTTTAGGTTATTTATTAAATTTTTATTCTTTTCTCTACCTATTTTCCCTTTGAACATGCTTTTGAGTTAGGGTATGTTTTGTTTCTTTTATTCGTTTCTGATTCTTCTTACTATTGTATTGTTTTATAATTATGCTTTTGGATTAATTTATTTGTTTGCATGTAAAACTTAGGATTAGCTATGTTATCTTTAGGAATAGTTTCATTTTTCACTGTGTGATTACCAACAGAGACTTGTAGGATAGAATTCAGTTTCTTTATTAAGTTTTCTACTTGCTTCTCTTATTCAATTTTCTTTATTAAGTTTTCTACTTGTTTCTCTTATTTAGTTTTACATTCACTTATTTAAGTTTTATTTTCATCACAGCCTTTTAAGTAGTTGTTGATAGTATCCTTTTTAGATAGGATTTTTTGTTTATAAATTATTTAGTTGTTGTACTTGCATTTCCAAATGTACACTTTCTTTGCTTAGGTAGTTTTTGAGGTCACTAAATAGACTTTGTCATAAAAAGTAGTGATTGTATTCTCATTTGTTAAATAAAGTAATATAACTTGATCTTATTTTAGTTTGATGTTTTGTCTTGGTTCAATAATATTAATAATTGCATTCTTAGAAGTTTGACTCATTTTTTCATTTTGAAAGATCTTTCGATCTTTTGTTTGTTAAAATATTTACACGACACCCTCTACCTTCGCATATATTTTGTAGCTACTCGAATCCTATCAACCCTGGTCGATAATTAAATATTAGGTTAATTAATCTAGGCATGATAACACCTAACACTCCTTTATTTACTTTACTAATGAAATATGCCCAATTTGTGTGGACATATGCATGCCAGGAAGCATTTTCAGAACTAAAGAAGAGGCTATCTTCAGGGGGCCTAATTGGGCCCTGCATTTTTATATTTATTTCGACGCTTTAGACAAAGAAATTGGAGAAGTTTTGGGACAGCAGTAAGGTCACAGCCCATATGATATCTATTATGTTAGTAAGAAGCTATCTCCTGTTGATCTGAACTACACAGTAACTAAGAAGGAATTCCTTGCTATTGTTTATGCCATCAATAAATTTAGACATTACATTACTGGATACTCTACGTTTGTACATACTAACCACTCATCTATTATATATTTGATGAACAAACCCATTACTAATGCTAGAGTGACTAGGTGGTTGTTGTTACTCTAGGAATTTGACCTCACTATTGTTGATATACCAGGGAAGGAGAATGTAGTCGTAGATTTTATTTCTTGAATAACTAATAATGATGATGATACACTAGTCAAATATTCCTTCCCTTATGAATATTTATTAGCAGTCTTGGCCTTTTCCCCATGGTACACTGACATTGCCAATTACTTAGTTGCAGGTAGACTTCCATCGCAATTATCCACATGAGAAAAGAGGAGAATATACAGCAAAGTGCAAGGTACTGCTAGATCGAAGGCCAACTCTTTTACACAAGTTCTTATTTGGAAATCAAGCGGTGTGTGAGAGAGGATGAAATACACAGTGTGTTGAAAGCCTTCCATGATGATCCATGTGGGGGGAATTTTGCCGATAAAAGGACAAGCCATAAAGCATTGAGGATGGGCTATTTATAGCCAACTATATTTCAGGATGAAAGAAAATATGTTCAGGCCTGTGACAGCTTCCAGAGAATGGGTCAACCAAACATATTAGATGAGATTCCACTTCAGCCACAATTGGTGGTTGAACCCTCTAATAGATAGCCCCTATATTTTGTAGGGCCTATCAACCCTCCATCAAGATAGAAATATTACATTCTAGTTTGTACTGACGATATGACCAAGTGGGTAGAAGATGTGGACTTGGTAAAGGGCAATGATCAAGTTGTAACAGACGTTTTATATGCATAGATATTCACCCTCTTTGGAGAACCCGAGGAAATTGTGACAGACAGAGGACCATAGTTTGTGTCCCAAAATATGGAGGCCATGTTTCAGAAGTATCGCATTCAGCACCAAGTCACCTCTCCATATCATCCATAGGCCAACGGGCAAGTGGAAAGCACAAACAAGGTGATCAAGTCAATCCTCACAAAAATAGTGAAGACACATCGCAAGGATTGGGTTGATAGACTTTCGAAAGCATTATGGGCCTATTGTACAACATTACGCAACACTACAGGATTCTCCCCATACGAACTGGTGTATGGTAAGAGTGGTGTTTTTCATATTGAATTTTAAATTAAAACTGTAAGAACATCCATGGAGGAAAACCTAGATTTAATGGAGGCTCAAAAAAACCAGTTGAATCAACTAAATGAACTAGATGGAGAGCGCATCATTGCTGTACCATTAGAGGAAATTTGGGGTCTAAAATGGGCCTTATAAGAAAATACAGCAAAAATAAATTTTGTCAATTGGAATTCAAGAACCAATAGAATTTCAATAAAATTAGTCAACCATAATGGTTGTATTGACATTCTTTGTCATAAAAGAAAACTACTTTTTTTGTTGGTATTTTCGACATATCTCCCTGTGTTTTTACTCAAATTTCAAGAGGGAGAGCTCGTTGGATGCAGAATTTAATTCTGTATCCAACGATTTACCACACTGCATACTTCTAATGGGCCCCGCTACCCAAAAAACAAGAAATACCTGAAAAATGTGATGATGATGTCATCATCACATTTTTTTAGGTATTTATTGTTTTTGGGGTAGCGAGGCCCTTCAAAAGTATGTAGTGTGGGTACTCGTTGGATGTGTAATTAAATTTTGCACCCAATGAGCTCTTTCGCTCAGAATTTGAGTAAAAACACAAGGAGATATGTCAAAAATACGAACACAAAAAGTATTTTTTTCATTCTTCCTCCAAAATTAATAACTATTATTTTATTAATTTAACTATTATTTTATTATTTTAACTATTATTTTATTATTTTGACTATTATTTTATTATTTTCCTTAGGAGGCCCATTTTAGATCTCAAATTTCCTCTAATGATCATACATCTTTAATTCAACATCAATGCTCCAAATGGCACGATAGATTTATCAAGAAGAAGATGTTATGTGAAGGAGATTGGGCTTTACTATATGATTCACAGTTTAAAAGGGATTTTAAAGGCAAGCTACACATGAGATGGTTGGGACCTTGTAGAATAGATGAGGTATTTGATAATGGAACCGTTCGGTTGACCACCATTAATGAAAATCAGACACCTTTGTTTTCCAATGGTCATCAATTATGGCTTTATCATAAACTGATCTCGAAGGATGCATTTATTTCAAAGGTCGCAACTGATCTAGACTTTCAATTGGTACAAGAGTAGGGTTCTTCCCTTGTTTCTAAAACTTTTTAAGTCTACTGCAAATTCCACAAAATCTGTATATAAATAAAATTGTTTAATTTTTGCTATGTACTTTTCTTTTCTTTTTTCTTTTCTTTTCACTATGATCAGGTGTGTTTTTTTTAGAATTGTGAACAGGTATTCGTGAGAAGGTTCAAGCAAGAGAAGCAGTTGTGACAGGTCAAGCAATTGTAGAGCCATGGGAGATCCTTCTTCATTGATATGACTCCTTGAACAAATGAATGGATAAGATTGCAGATCTTTGATGGGAAATTTATTTTTACTGAACCCTGTAAAAAAAAATTAAGCGAAAATCCTGTTACAATGCTTAATCTTTATCCGATGCAACTCCATTATTTTTGGCCAAATACCACTACAACCCGACTATCTTTGACCAAATCCCACTGCAACTCCACTATTTTTGGTCAAAATCCATTGCAACACCATTAATTTTTCTGCCATTTTTGGCCAAATTCTGCTTCAATAACTGCTAATTTTTCTGTCGTTTTTGCCAAATTCCGCTACAACATCGCTAATTTTTTTGTCATTTTTGGCAAAACTCTGTTGCAATATGACTAATTTTCCCGTTTTTTTGGGTTGAATTCCACTGCAATTCCGCTATTTTTCCACCAAAGTTGGTTATTTTGTGCTATCACTCTGTTATTTTTCCGCCAACTTTTCCACCGATATCGTTACTGAAAATATCACAGAAAAATCACCCTGTTCGGGGCGGATTTTCAACAGAATATCAATATTTCATGATGAGATCTTTTACACTCTGTTGATATGAACGTGCTCCACCTGATTAATGAATGACTACATATTTGTCTTTAATTGCACATGTGAAATCATCTCCCTCGTGATTATTTGGCATCGAAAGTTCAAATCATACCAGGGAATTGATGGCTCGAGTAACAATGATTAGGTATGAATTCTGATTATAACTATAATCAAGTATTTAATGATGTAGTAATAATGATTATACCTTTTTGACTTCTGACAGTACTCCGTAATTAGTTAAGATTCCTTTCAAATCATCCCTCCTATACTTGCTAACAAATTTTCACCCTATTTCCAATAATTTGCAACACATCTTGTTTCTAATTTTGCCAAGATATTCAGAACACCCATATGAACCCCTACTATTTGTTACTGTAACCAAGTGCTGCAACTTGAATGACTGATTCTATCAGTTACTATACCTGTATATCACAGCCATAGAATGCATTAAGGGTCCTCTAGTCAGGTATGAACCCATCAATCTAGACGCTATGTCTGCAAACAGAGAGGTTTACAATATTTTTCTTCAAGCTAGATGGATTGGTTATTTCCATAGATTGAACAGATTCCATGAGGAAACAACACTCCAGTTTTCTATGAACCTGACTGGAGAATACTCAAAAATAAGAGGATTGAGGATAGATGCCTCAAAACAAGTTGTAACATAGGTCACAGGATTTCCTCAGACTGGAGGATGTTTTTTCAGGAAGAGGTGCAATTTGAGAGCAATTGAATAATTTCTAGCACTAGGGGAGCAGGTGCAGAGAAGGGATAGAGGAGTGGCATTGAAGATATTTCCCATACCAAGGGGCCAAGTCTTGACCTTCCTGAAAAGGTACATTACGAGTGAGGGAAGATATAAGGTTGTTTATATTTATGATTTTTTTATTTTTTCTCACTTACGTCATCACAGACTTATCAATATGCCATTTTATCTATCACAAACCTTACAAAACATGGCGCATTATGCCAAGAACTCCATACAACCACTCTCTTCTCTCACAAATCATGGGTTGATTAAATTATTGGTGCAAAGACATTTGGCACAAAATAATTTAACATGGGAATAGTTTGTTGGATTTTCCCCGCATCTGTTAGAATAATCAACCCATAGTTAGCTACCTTAGACATTAATTAATCTATTTTTGTCTTATTTGCCTAGTTTCCAATATTCCACTCTACGCAAGTTGTCTTCCACATGTCCTAGAAGTCAAAATTTCTAAAACTAAGTCATGGAGCATTTAGGAAAACTCCTGGAATCCATATTTAGCATATTTTCTTTATTCCAAATCCTCCCTAGTGCATATCTGCATTTTCTGCTAAGTTGCCTGCTTTATTGAGATTTATGGCAAAAGGGAAAGTAAGACTAGGTGTAGTTGACTTGTTTTTTTCCCTCATCATCCTCCATTATTTTCTCCTAATAAAAGAATGTATGAGTTTTCTTTCCATCACTTTTTTTCTTTCCTACTTGACTTTTCCAATTCGTGAGCCTCTAGGTAGATTTGGAAACTACTTTGTACACCTATGGGGGATTTGACTAGATTTAGTAAGCCTACTTTTTGACTATTTCGAATGGCATCCTTATGCATTCAAATATCTCATGTAATTATATATTTCAGCAGCCTATGACTTCATAAGGTTGGATATTGTACACTTATTCAATACAGATTAGTGTTATGCTCCAATTTCAGTCTCATTTGTGTGTAAATTTGCATGTTTGATTAGCAATTTTGTGAGTGAAATTGTTCTATCACTTGGGTTCAATTTCCACATGGTATCAGAGCCTTTGTAGATCAATTTCTCTCCTTCCATATTGCTATTTCATGTTTGACATCTTGACTGGGAGCAAATTATGCTGATTGAAGGGCACAGTTCAAAGCTATGGATCAATCTCAGAAGATCATCTTGACTCCATTTAATTTCTTTGAATCGAAAGACGAGATGGAAATATTGTTGAGAGCGAAGGGTCTCTATAGGGTGACTATGGAAACTGAGTTAGAGACCAATGCAGCTGCAGAGAAAATTAAATGGCACAATAGGAGGGATGAGGCCTATGGTCTTCTGTGTTTGAGCATATCCAAAGACCTCCTCTTCCACCTTGATGGATTGACATCACCTAATGAAGTGTGGGAGAATATTGTAGATATTTTTGGTAATACAGATGAGATGAGAGGACATCAAATTGAAAATGAATTGATCTCTTTGAGTCCAACCAGCTTCGAATCCCGGCAACTCTACTTTTGCAAGTTTAAAGCCCTTGTTTTGCAGCTAAAACAATGCGGAATTGAAAATAAGCAAGAGCATCTAGTTTTGGCCATACTCTGAAAGATTCACCTTGAATATTCAGTGTTTTTTCCAACCTTCCATGCCACCAAGTTGACAGCTCGAGCTTGGAATATGCCTAAGCTTGCAAAGTTCGTGGAATCCCTCACACAAGAACAGGATAAATTGGTGATGATGGGCACCATAAAACCTTCCAAAGAACAAGCTTTGATTGTTGGAGATTTGAGGGTGGATTCAAAATTCAAGAAGAAATCTAAGAAGCCACCTGAGCAAAAGAGAGATAAGAACAAGTCTCAAGAGGAGCCCCAAGGCTCCAAGAAGAACTTCCAAAAGAAGAAGAACAAAGGAGAAATGAGCAAGTGCGCATACTACAGTAAGGGCTATCATCCTGAAAGCTCCTGCATGAAGAAGAAAATTGACATGATGACCCAAATCCTGGAGAAGAATAACATGTCCCTTCTTGATTGCTCAAAGAAGAGGGAAGGAGGATCAAATTCATAGGACAAAGAGAGAGTACATGCATTGGTTGTTGGCACATCAAGCTCACCTAGCTTCATCATAGACTCTGGAGCTTCAAGACATATGGTTTCAACCAAGGAGGAATTCTCCTCTCTTGACATGTATAAAGGCCCACCAATAGTGATGGAAGATGACTCTCTCATTGACAGTTTGGGCAAAGGAAGGATTGATCTTGACCATGGTAAGTTCAATAATGTATTGTACGTTCCAGGTCTTGCCTCTAACCTCTTACCAGTGTATCAGATGACCCACACAGGGTATCCAAAGAAGGTCATATTCTCCCCTGATGATGTTGAGATCACAGAGATCTCAAATGGTAAATTCATTGCAAAAGGAGTTGTAGATCACACTTTGAAGGTATACATGTTTTCACATTTTATGCCCTACTCAAACCCCTTTTCTCTTCTGAATCATGCTAATGAGGCAAGCAAGCTTTGGCATGAAATATTTGGCCATATTAACTATAAGTATCTTTCTGATCTAAGTGACAAAGAAATGGTCATAGGGTTACCAAAGATTAAATTTTCCAAGGGATTTTGTCAAGGTTGTATCCTAGGAAAATACCCAGAGCATAAATTTGAGAGAGCTAGTCATGAGAGAACCTCTGCACCTCTTGAGTTGATCCACGGTGATGTTTCTGGTCCATTTCCTCATATTCAATGAGTTAAGACAAATATTCATTGACCTTCATATATTAATTTTCCAGGTATTGCTGGGTTTACTTCCTGAAGCATAAGTCTGAATTTTTTGGCCTCTTCAAAGTCTTTAAGGCTTTGGTTGAAAACTAGTTTGGGAGGAGACTCAAGATCCTCAGATATGACAATTGTGGTGAGTATGTCAAGTATAATTTCATTCAATATTGTGAAGATGTAGGTATTCAGATGCAACATTCAATCCCTTACACACCACAACAAAATGGTGTTGCTGAGAGAAAGAACAGATCACTGAAGGAGATGGCAACCTATATGATGGAGGCTAAGACTTTGCCACCAAATTTTTGGGCCGAGGCTATAAACTATGCATACTATATCAAGAATAGGGTGCCTCATAAACAACTTGATGGTATGACTCCTTTCAAAGTTTGGAGTGGGAAAAAGCCAAATGTGACCCATTTCAGGATTTTTGGCTCAAAGGCTTGGGCTAGAATTCCAACAGAAAAAAGGAAGGATTTGCAGCCCCAAATCCAAGCGTGTCTAATTCTTGGGTACTCTGGAGATTCAAAATGGTACAAGTTGATCAATTTGAGCACAAACAAATCCTTCATTGAAAGGAGTGTTCAATTCCAAGAAGAGCCTTTAGCAGCAGTTGAAGTTGGAGAGTCTTCTTCACCACATTAGAGCAAATTTCAACTCAAAATGGGCCTTTTAACTTTAACTGAAATTCCATGTCATCATGTGTTAGCCAATGAAATTTATTTAAATTGTAAATACCGTATAGGTCTTAAACACTTTTATAATATAAATTTGGGGATAGGTATCATAAAAAAAACTACTTTTTTTGTTTGTATTTTTGACATATCTCCCCGTGTTTTTACTCAAATTTCGATTGGGAGAGTTCATTGGATGTGGAATTTAATTCCGAATTCAACGAGTACCCACTCAGCATACTTTTAATGGACCCCGCTACCCCAAAAAAATAAATACCTAAAAAAACGTGATGACTATGTCATTATCATGTTTTTTCAGGTATTTGTTGTTTTTGGGGTAGAGGGGTCCACCAAAAGTATGCTGAGTGGGTACTCGTCGGATGCAGAATTTAATTCCGCATCCAACGAGCTCTCCCGAACAAAATTTGAGTAAAAAAAAGGGGAGATATGTCGAAAATACAAACAAAAAAGTAGTTTTTTTTCTTTTCTTCCTCCAAAATTAATAAAATGTATTTTATTATTTTAACTATTATTTTATTAATTTTTTTTAGGAGGCCCATTTTGAGTTGAAATTTCCTCTAATGCCGGAACCATTGAATGTAAGTGAAGAGACAAATGAGTTTGTTGATTCTAATATGTCTGATAATGATGATTTAATTACATATCCTGACATTCCTACAATACCAAAATGGGGAGCAAAGACCATTCATGCAGTTGGGGAACTAGCTGGAAATCCTAGTGATCCTAGGACGACTAGATCTCAGTTTGAGAGTGCCATGTGTATGAAAGACCCTTTGTTTGCAGAGAAGTGCTATTTGATGGTTGAATCAGACCCATAGACATATGAAGATGCAGCACATGATCCAAGATGGCAAATAGCCATGAAAGAAGATTTCAGCTCAATCCAGAAGAACAACACTTGGGAACTAGTTGATCTTCCCTTGGGGAGGAAGCTAGTTCAATGTAAGTGGGTTTTCAAAACTAAGTTTGCTGCTGATGGTTCACCTTTGAAATATAAGGCAATATTGGTAGCCAAGGGATACTCACAGGTACATGGTATTGACTACAATGAGACCTTTGCACCGGTGGCAAACATGGACTCCATCAGGCTAGCCTTAGCCATTGCAGCTTCGAAGCAGTGGGAGGCACATCACATGGATGTGAAGTGTGATTTCCTAAATGGAGATCTTACTGAAGAGATTTACATGCATCGGCCTCAAGGTTTTGTGTCTAATCCATATTTTGTGTGCAGGTTAAAGAAATCATTGTATGGGTTTAAGCAAGCCCCCTGGGTTTGGTATGCCAAGATTGATGGATTTCTGCTGTCATTAAGTTTTGTTTGATGCAAGTCTGATACTAATGTTTATTTGAAGCTGATTCATGGTTATTTGATGATTATTTTCTTGTATGTGGATGGCCTTCTAATTACAGGAAGTTCAAAGAAAGAAATTGCCTCCTTGAAGGATGCAATGAACCATGCATTTTCTATGACTGATTTGGGGTTGTTGAGCCAATTATTGGGTCTCAAAATTGCTCAATCCCAACATGGAATAAAATTACATCAGTCCAAGTATGCTTTATATTTTCTGAACAAGTTCAACATGAAATATTGCAAGCCAAGCAAGACTCCCTTCCTTTCAGGATTTAAGCTTGAAGAAGCAGGTTCTTCTCCTATGGTAAATAATACATTGTATAGTCAATTGATTGGGTGTTTGCTGTACCTTACACACACTTGACCTGATATTTATTATGCAGTAAGTGTGGCCTCAAGATACATGGATCAGCCTCATGAGATCAATTGGAGAGTAGCCAAAAGGATCCTTAACTTTGTTTAGGGAACAAGAACTCATTGGATCTTCTACAAAGCTAAATCTGATCTTGATTTGATTGGGTTTACTGGCAGTGATTCGGAAAGTGACAAAACAGATCAAAATTCAACATCAAGATATGTGTTCATGCTTTTTGAATGACCAATCAGCTGGTCAAGCAAGAAACAGAGAGCCATAGCACTCTCATCTATAGAAGCATAGTACATAGGAGTTGTAAATGCAGCAACTCAATGTTTATGGTTGTCGGGGATATTTGGTGAGTGTGGCTTCGAATCAGAGATTTCAACTATTATCTATTGTGATAATCAGAGCACCATTCAAATCTACAATGATCCGGTTCAGACACAGAGAACCAAACACATGCAAATACATTTGCACTGCATCGGACAACTTGTACATGATGGCACCTTTCACCTACTCTTCTGTGCATCTTCAGAACAAGTAGCAGAAATCTTCACCAAAGTTTTTTGTGAGAAGACATTCAGCAATATCAAATCACTACTGGGGATTGCTAATCATGTTGTGAAGCATAATTGATGACAATATTTTCAAATTTTGTTTTACTGTCCATGTTTAAGGGAGGATTTTCCCATTGGGTTTTTGCCTCTTTCCTTGGTTAAATGGACATGCAGTATGTAAAGGGTGACTAAGCCTTGTTTCTAGGATGTATATTTTTCTTATATTTACTCATAAATTCACACTTAATGGGGGATTTTAGAATAATCAACCCATAGTTAGCTACCTTAGACATTAATTAATCCATTTTTGGTTTATTTTCCTAGTTTCCAATATTCCACTCTATGCAAGTTGTCTTCCACGTGTCCTAGAAGTCAAAATTGCTAAAAATAAGTCATGGAGCACTTGGGAAACCTCCTAGAATGCATATTTAGCATATCTACTTTATTCCAAATCCTCCCTAGCGCATATCTGCTAAGTTTCCTGCTTTATTGAGATTTATCGCAAAAGGAAAAGTAAGACTAGGTGTAGTTGATTTATTTTTTGCCCTCATCATCCTTCATTATTTTCTCCTAATAAAAGCATGTATGAGTTGTATTTCCATCACTTGATAGCTTGCCTACTTGAATTCTCCAATTCACGACCCTCTAGGTAGATTTGGAAACTTCTTTATGCACCTATGGGGGATTTGACTATATTTAGTAAGCCTACTTTTTGACTATTTTCCTATATTTTCCTCTACTTTTTTACTATTTCGAATTGTTTGATAAGGAATTGAAGAAGTCTCTAACATTCTCACACCAAACAAGAAGAGGAAAATATCAAGTGTTGGGGAAGAATCAGTCAAGATAAGAAGAACTAGCGATTCCTGGATAACAAAAGTGGTAAGCATTGAAATTCCCATTTTTCCCACTGAAACACAAGAACCAGTGGTTATTTTATTGATGGCTTCCACTGCCACACAAGAACCCTATTGAAACACAGGGAGAATCATCCATAAAAGGAATACCTACGGCTTCCCAGACAACAGAAGTGGTAAGTACTAAAATTTCCATGTTACCCACTAAAACACAAGAACCAGTGGGTAATTCACCAATGGATGCCACTACTACACAGGAATCTACTGAAAACAGAAGAAGAAGAACCAGAGCTTGTTGGGAAGCAGAAATGGAAAGGATTGAAATTCCCATTTTAACACCTAGGGTACCTACTGAAACATAAGAAGCAGTGGTAAATTCACCTATTGCGGCCACGGTTACCCAAGAACCTGTGCAGCATTAGTTAGAAATGTTGCAATATGAAAATGAACTATTGAAGGAGGATGCGCAAGCACTAAGGGAAGAACTGGAAAGGTGGAAGGAGGCAAGCAAAAAGAAAGCAACAAGAGGCCTAAACACTTTGGATGAAGTTGTTATTCAGTTTGAAGATCCACTTTCCAGCCAGGAAAAAGAAGAGCTTATATGTCTTGAATGTGGAGTCCTATTTAAATTGGTAGAATATAAATTTGATAAAATGGAAATAGCATCTTGGATATTGGCACATTCAGGCCAAGGAGGAAAACAGACACTAAATGAGGAACCTGCGGAAGAAAGAAGGTTGCAAGAAAAATTAATTCCTGAGCAGGAGTAACATGTAGATGAGGCACTTTAGCCTCCATCCTCAAAGAATACTGAATTACTTCCTTCTAGAAGCGGTTCTGGGGAATCCAAATCACTTCTAGACCAAGAGAGGCAGTTGAGTGACACAGAGATTGTGGAAGTGCAGTTTTTGCATGAGCAGTAATCAGGGGACATAGAGATTGAGCAGTAAGAAGTCCAGTAGCCTGAAGATATGGAAATAGAACATGACAATGCTACACAAGAACCAGTGTCTTCAAATTTGGTTGTTGAAACCACTACGATGGAATTGAAAGAAATAGACATTGTCACGAAAGAACCTATGTTTCTATAAATATTTGTTGAAACAACAGTCCAAATTGAAAATTTTGAAAAATGGGAAATGGAAATTCAGACTGAGGCTAAAACTGCCGAAACATAGGAAGTATAAATTCATACTGAGGAGGAGGAAGCAATAGACCATATTCTAGACGTTGAAACACGAGAAGCAGCAACACAAGTGGAGGCTAGAGAACTTGAAGAGACAGAGGAGGTAACACTTTTAAATATTGAAGCAAGTAGATAGAAGCATTATGTAAGATAATTTGATAAAGGTATGATTTCCCTTACCGAGCATAAAAAGGTCATTAAAGAATTAAGGGAACAATGGGCTGAGAATATCTTCTTTCAGAAAATTCGATGGGAAGAGATGCAGGAGAAATTAAAAGATTTAAAGAAGTATGAGTCTATGGAGAAGATTAAAGAACAGATGCTCACTTTAACTGATGAATTAATGATTTGTAGATACCCCCATCCTACCCTGTATTCCTATTTGAACACATGATTATGTTCCAAATTAAGGCTTTAAAGGAAGGAAGACCCTAGTAGATTGTAACACCTTCTCAATTTTTGGAAACTTTCATCCAGAGTGAATTCTCTGAGCAGAATTTGTTGTGTGAATTATATATGCATGATAGGGCATGCTTGATGTACACTCAAGCTAATCTAGTTCCCTATATTGGGTATATTCATTTAAGGTCATTTACTTCATTTGTCAATAATCATGTGTGTTGCTTAAATGCCTCATATACCATTCAAAGAAATGAGGACAGCTCCACTCTGTGGATTCGGGGAGAACCTAAAGCCTATTATAATTTGAATGCCATTTAGATCTTTAAGCAGATAGTTCTAATAATGTTTATAGAAAATGGAGAATGAATATACAAACTAAATTAAACAAACCACACAGAAAATGGACAAGTATTGCTTAGGAATTTATAGTATCATTCACAATAATAATATTTGGTGTTACAATAGTTTACATAGGAATAATTCGAATGGATGGGATATGAACTCGAATCTCCCAAGTGGATATGATTGTATCTAACTGAATATTTAACTCATGGTCTATCAATCAATATCGGATTCCAAAATCAACTACCAAATGTCCAACCAACTCAAACAAACAGTGACATCTAGTTAACTCAGTGCAACTGAGTGTGGTAGGTGGGAAAAGGCACCTAGTCCACATGCATCCATGCATTATCCATGCAAGGCATGTGCTAGATAATTGTTTGTGAAATAACTGAAAGTAATCGGCGTCTAACTGAGACTAACTAGTACTAACTCCAACTAAATGAAGTAGGTTGGTGTCAGGACTCCCAGTGGATCCTAAAATGTAGGGATTGGTCTAGGAGGTGCCCAAACGAATGCATGCACATCCAGTAAGCAGGAGTTAACCTCTAGCAGTGTTCCCCACACTCCAGTGACTAGTACATGTGTCTCCTTTAAGCCAAGTAGACCCAATGGTACTAGTGGACCCAATTAATTAATTAAGGTTCCTAGGTTAGGTTAATCAATATAATAGACATTATGGTCAAGGGAGGATTAATAATCCTAACACCCCCCCTAAATCCTAACTTTGGACAACTGGAATCCTAACTTTGGACAACTGTGGGACCTGGTAACAATACCATAGGTCACCTAAATACAATCTAAGAGACATGAATAAAAAATGTTGCTTAATACAGCCAAGGAAATAGGGGAAAACCTCATGGGAAAACCCCCCCCTCAAAATAAGAAGGAAATCGAAAATTACAAGCTATCTTTAGAAGAAAGAATCTTCCTCCTTAGAAATATAACTTGAGCAAAAAACAATGCTGCAAATTTGCAGCTCTCTGTAGCATCATGGTCCATCAGTGGACCTCTCAAAGTACTTATGAACTGATGACCATTAGAGGAATTTTGGGGTCTAAAATGGGCCTCCTAAGGAAAATAATAAAATAATAGTTAAAATAATAAAATAATAGTTAAAATAATAAAATAATATTGATTAATTTTGGAGGAAGAAAGAAAAAAACTACTTTTTGTGTTCGTATTTTCGACATATCTCCCTATGTTTTTACTCAAATTTCGATCGGGAGAGCTCGTTGGATGCGGAATTTGATTCTGAATCCAACGAGTACCTACACTGCATACTTTTGACGGACTCCGCTTCCCCAAAAACAAGAAATACCTGAAAAAATGTGATGATGATGTCATCATCACATTTTTTCAGGTATTTCTTGTTTTTGGGGTAGCGGGGTCCATCAAAAGTATGCAGTGCAGGTACTCGTTGGATGCGGAATCAAATTCCACATCCAATGAGCTCTCCCGATCGAAATTTGAGTAAAAACACAATGAGATATGTCAAAAATACGAACAAAAAAATAGTTTTTTTTAATGACAAATATGTCAATTCAACCATTATGGTTGACTTATTTTATTGAAATTCTATTGGTTCTTGAATTCCAACTCACAGAAACTTATTTTGGCATGTTTTCTTATAAGGCCCATTTTAGACCCCAAATTTCATCTAATGTCTGTTTGTCTCTGCTAGATGGTGAAAGTAGGGAATGATCAAATCTCTTCTTATGTGGGCCATGCAATTGATCATTCGCCATCATCAAGTTGCACTGACCTAGAACTTTGCTACACCATACTATAGAGAGAGAATATGTGAGAGATAGTGCAGCATTCTCATTCTGATACTTGAACCTTGTTCTTCTTCTATCTTCTGGATCTCCATAACCATTTCCAACTGCATCAATAAGCGTTTGGGACCATCTGGGTTTAGGGTTCTGAGTAGGAATAGGTACTGGATCTGGATCTAGAATCTCTTGAGATTTAGTCTAAATAACAAGATCATGTTGAATTTGATCTTCTTCATCTAAATCTAAAACCTATAGCACATCATCATCATCATCATCATCAAAAATAGGTGGAGAAATAGTTATACCTTTCTATGCTGCTAGAGGAGTTTCATGTTGTAGAAGGAGAAATTCGATAAGTCAACTTGAACGATAGCCAACTTAGTCGATCAGCTGACTAATTCAATGAGCCGACTTAGTCAATCAGCCGACTAAGTCGGTCGGCTGACTAAACTAGAGATTAGGTCGGCCACCTAAGGTCGTGTCGGTTCACCAAACCGACAGGTAGTTATTTTGTAACTGTTTTGTAATCATATATATTAGGTTGTTGAGCCAGATGAGAACTCAGTTCAATTCTCTATGTTGTATGGACTCATTCATGTAATATAATTTTTTAATTCGCATATTTGTTCTTATCTCTTGTCTCTGTTTTATATGTATATTTTTGTATGTATTATTGGTAACCTTATGTGATCTGTGAGATTACAACATTGGTTCTGTTGCCGATAGTACATGTCTAAAATATATGCAAACAGATGATACCAGAGAAGGAGATTAAGGACTGGTGGGAACGTAAAGTTGCACACTATTTGCAGAATTATGCATGAAGGAAAAGATTAACAATCACACAAGAAAAAGCAAGATTCTTCACCGAAACACATGAAAATTTTGTAGAATCAGTGCCCCAAGTTTTGAAGAAACTCTTGGATGAGAAAGCCAGAAGGGACTAAAGAACAACAGTTGCTGGAAAAACTTATCCGCGGAGGTAGAACAAACTTGTCAAAGTGGTTCGAGAAAATCGTTGATGACTTCTGTGAGGAGCAAGTAGTCGAAGACAGAACTTCGGTGGAAACCGTCAAGGAGAAATTTTACACAGATCTTGCTGAGCAATTTATGTGCTCCTTACTGACCTTGCTATTCAAATTCCTGATCGAGAAGGGAGTAGGAGATATTGTCGAACCTCATTCATCACTACATGAACTGCCATTAAACTCTAACTGGGCGAAGAAGCAAAAGAAGTGGGAAAAATTTATTGCAGAAAGGGAGTGGGAATACTTCCTAAGCAAATAGACTGAACTATCCAGGCTTTCTAAAAGCATCGGGTAGGCTATGGGGGGGTAGCTGGTCATATGTCAAGATAGAGTAGAGTGGATTCTAGTCAACTAGAAACAGATACTATTCACCAATAATGAGAATTCGACCAAAAGGGAACTCAAGAGAATAGTATCACATGAAGGTATGTCGGACATTTAGAAAATAGAGAGGGAAGAGAGACAATAGAGGAGGGAAGCAAGAAGAGAAAGAGACTTAGTGCTGCATAGAGGAAAGAGTCCTAGGGCGATCGACCAAGAAGAGAATTTTCCAGAGTCGGTTCATGACCGACATGAAGAAGGCGTGGAACAAGAGGCATTCCCTATGGAAGAAGAATTGTGGATAGAGCAGCTAGAAGGTCTCCAATTAAGAGCTCCCCATGAAGGAACAACCCTCTCTTCGTTAAATCCATGTAGTCGGATATAGACTATTGTTGAAGGGGACCTCCGACTACGATTTGGTGACTTTGGTCTATGGAGTCGACTAGACGACGAAACATACACTAGACGACACCTCATTATCCGTCGACTAGAGGAAGGAAATTGGGTTACCTTTCAAGCGGTACCCTCCAACCGAATTATCCACTTACTCTTACTGACACATGAAGGAGCACCCCCCCTGCCAAATACAGCTTTGGAAGAAATAGAACTGCAGACAAATAGTTGCAGTGGGCCCTCAACAGATGAATTCGACATCAACTGACTATCAGGTGACGAAGAATAGACAATCGATGGGAATGAAAGTTCCATCGACCATAATCTCACAGAGACGAACAAACCAATAACCCCACCACCCTCACCCCCACCCCCACCTCCACTACTGCCACCTCCTAAGAGCAGTGATAGTGATACTAACATGGGTCATGGATCAGCTCGTATTCCTCTATATGAGGGGGATGAGGACCCCAGATGACACTGGTTCATCTGCGAGTCGACTTGGGAGGCCAACCAAGTTACAGACAAAGATAGACAAATGGCACAGTTCACTGGTGCCTTGAGGAAAAGGGCATTGATGTGGTATATGAACTTTTCGGAAAGGTAACCTAGAGCAACCAAAGCCGAGATCAAGGTGCAATTGCTATCATTTTTCAAAACTCCAGATGCCAAACACCTGGCAGTGAAAAAACTAAAAATAACATCACAAAAGCCAGGGGAAACTGTCCGTGACTATGATAAGCATTGGAAAGACCTTCTGAGCCAGCTAGACTATGTTATAGATGAACAATTACTAATCTAGTGGCTTCTTGCAGGGTTATCTCAGAGAATCCACCGACACATCAATCTAGAAACATTCAAATCTTATGAAGATGCACTCACAAAGGCTCTCCAAGTGGAGATGGATGGGGACATACCTGCTTACTCCACTGACCACAGATTGGAAAAACAGTTGGAAAGTGTACAGAAGTATTCAAAGGAGTTAAACCTTAAGAATCAGGAGATTTGGTGCACCAAATGCTCGATGGTTGGACACTCCAAAGACAACTGTCGACAGAAATATAGTCAATAGGATGTTCGATTCGTGCAAACCAAATATTTTTGCGAAATTTTCCAGGAGCACGGGGATCACTCGACAAAAGACTGCCCGTTCAACATGAAGAATGGAAAGGCATCCTGGTGTGCAATCTGTGAAACCAAAAATCATAATATAGCTGACTGTCATTTGAACCTAAAGAACTGATATAACTACCATGCAGTCTACCAAACCAATGCAGTTGCACAACACAATGAGAAAAACAACTTACCAAACGATTAGAATGATCAGAGGTACGAAGGTCAGAGATATGATCGTTGGTTCGACAATTAATGTGGAGGCTACGGAGGATGAGGTTGATTCCCTCGGAATCGAGACAACCGACCACGTCGACCCATCCAGTGCTTTACATGTTATAAGGAGGGACATCATTATGCATACTGTCCATATAAAGACAAAACTGACCTCAAATTTTGTACTCATTATGGAGTAGGGGATCACTCACTAGAGGATTTCCCTACCATGTTGGAAAAAATAAATACAAGGAAAAATGTTAATGTCCTGTCGTGTGTGCGAAAAACTGATGTAATAAACACAAAAATTTTGCATATTGTATCTCGACAAGGAACAAAAATAGGCAGTGATAACCCAAGAATCAGCAAAATAAAAGAGAAAAATGTCTATCCTGATCCACTGAAAGAAAAACAAACATACAAAGAAGCAACCAATGTATTCAAAGAATTTGCACAACAAGAACAAGCTCACGACAATCGACATAACACAATAAACAAATTAATCCAACTCGTACAAAAGGAGCACTAAGTATCTCAATTAATCGATTTTCTATATGAAATAAAATGTAACAACACTGAAAAACAAACAAAGAACATCTGCAGCTTAAATCAAAAAGACAAAGGTGATGCTAACCCACTTGTCGACCTGGAAATCGAAGGATACCACGTCCAACAAGTAGTGCTCGACTTTGGATCACAAGTAAACATCATGACTCGTGACACTTGGGAACAAATGGGCAGACCTCGACTGCATGAGTTAGGCATATACCTGAAACTAGCCGACCAAGGCCAAATTGAACCTATTGGAGTCTGGAAAAATGTTGACACAACTATAAAAGGAATCTCGACCAAGGTCGACTTCGAAATCATTGACCCGAAGGAAGGATGGAGTTCCTTCCCAGCGTTAGTAGGTCGACCCTGGGGTAGAAATATGAAAGCATCTATATCTTTGGACAAGGAGAGGATCAAATTAAAAGGGAATGAACAAAATGTCATTGTACCCATTCATCCATCTCAAGGAGAACCTTCGACTGAACCTATCGATGAAGAATTCGACGTCCGACAAATCTACCAAATTCAAAACAATACAGATTATACCGAACCGAATATCCATGTAGAACTTCATTTAGGAAACCAAGACTTAGTTGGTTATAATTCAGACGCAGAATTATATGATTGGGGGATCGAGAACTATGAAATACAAGCAAGAGGGTGTTGGACTATACAAAAAGTGCAAAAAAATACCACCCAACAGTGCTTCATAGTGTCAATTGTCCCAAAAATCTTTGAGAAAACAATTAGGGAATACCCTACCTTACAACCTACCAATGTAAATACTACACAAATACCAAGATACAAGGAAAGGGAATCACCAGTCATGCATGTAGAACAAGTTTCCAAAAATATTGGTGAACATGGCCTGCTTCAAAGCCTAGTAGAAACTTTTACAGGACAAGCTACTCGATGGTGGGATACCCATCAGATAAGACTGCAGACCTGGACAACAGCTTCAATTTAATTTGTCGAAAGGTTTGGAGGAAACAAGTTAACCCAAAAATCTCAAATACCTATATTCACTCAAGGATAGAACCCAGAAGATCATATTAAAACCTGTGAAAAAGAGTGGAGAAGACTTGGATACAAGGATGAACGAGCATGGCCACACCTATTCCCATCAACCCTCGCTGACTTACCAAACAAATGGTATAAAATGGAAGAAGCTAGAGGTGAAACATTCTTATGGCATGAACTCAAGGAAAATCTCATTAAAGATTTCAACTTTATACCACAAAGTGAAAACTTGGTCGAAACAGGAAAATAGATTAAAGAATTTATCCAGCAGACCAAAAACAAACCCTTAAAAGCTAATCGACAGACAATGAAATGCAACAATATACAAACAAGGAAAAAACCACAATCAACAAGACTACAGTTAGAAAATGAAAATACAAAAGGGAAAAGATTTAGATGGAAATCAAACCATGTCGAAACGACCAAACCTTTCTGTACAATCCTTAAAGTGGAAATAGTCGACAAATAGGACATCGACAGAATGCCTGCAGGTGAATTCCCTGCTACATTCTCATATTTTAAGGAAGGAATTCAACCAATCAATGAAGCCAAAGCACCAAAATGGCTAGATGCTAAAGTCAAAACTAGGGAATTCGACATCTCAAATGATGATCGACCAAAAAAGGCAAAGATTGGTGACTACTAGAGTGAAGAGCAGACTACAGAGATAGTGAACTTATTAAAAGAGTTCCAAGATGTATTTGATAGAGATTATAAAGACCTCAACGGCTTAGTCCACAAAATGGGAGAAATGAAGATTGATACTAAACTTGATGTTCGACCTGTGAAGAAAAGGCCGTATAAACTAGCTCACAAATACAAGGAGATAGTCAAAAAGGAAATTGATAACATGCTTGCAGCAGGAATCATCTATCCTATGGACCAATCAGAATGGGCTAGTCCAATGGTTGTACAGCCTAAGAAACATGATCCATCCAAACTAAGAATTTGTGTCAAATTCAGAGAACTAAATAGAGTCACACTGATAGACCCATTTCTGACTCCTTATGGATATGAAATCTTAAATGAGGTTGCATGACATGAGTGCTACTCATTTACAGATGGATTTTCTGGTTATAACCAAGTGCCAATAGCTAAACAAGACCAGAAGAAGACAACCTTTGTGTGTGAATTTGGTTCATTTGCTTACAAGGTTATGCCTTTTGGATTAAAAAATGCACTTCCAGTATTTTCTAGAATTGTTGTCAAAACATTTCAGGAATATATCTACAAGACCATGGCAGTATACTTTGATGATTGGACAATATACTCCATGTTAAAATATCATTACAAATGGCTCAGACTTATGTTGGAGAGATGTCGACAAATCCAACTATCCTTGAACATCAAGAAATGCATATTTGTGACCCCCATAGGGATATTATTAGAAAACATTGTCTGTAAGGAAGGTATTAAGGTTGAATTTGCAAAGATCAAAATTATCCTCCACCTAAAACCACCAGTAAACCCAAAACAAGTCAAGGTGTTACTTGGCCACATAGGATATTACAGAAAATTCATAAAATATTACTCATATATGACCTATCCTCTTGAAGAAATATTAAGGGAAGATCAAGAGTTCAACTGGACAGAGGAGTGCCACACATCATTCAAAAAACTAAAAAGAAAACTAGTCGAAGCACCAATCCTAAAGTTTCCAAACTGGTAGATCAAATTCTATGTTCATATTGATGCATCAGGCCTAGCAATAGGAGAAATCTTAAATCAACCAAGAGATGATGGAATGGATTATCCTATAGTTTACAATAGTAGAAAATTAAACCAAGGCTGAGAGGAACTATTCGACAACAAAAACAGAATCCCTAGGAATGGTATTTGCACTACAAAAATATCGACATTATCTCTTAGCTAACCCATTTATATTCTATACAGACCATCAAGCACTTAAGTATCTCATCAATAAACCACTACACCAAGGACATATCTATTGATGGCTACTTCTCTTTCAAGAATTCAAATTCAAATTCGTCGTCTGACCAAGAAAGTTAAATGTCGGTCCCAACCATTTATCCTGAATCAACACAGGAAAAGAACCGACAAGAGTTGATGATGACTTACTTGATGCACATTTATTTTGGATAGAAGCAGTCCTAGCAGAACTAGAAGAAATAGCCCAGTTCTTGGAAGATGGACATGCACCAGAAGGAATGAGTACAAAGAAGAAGTAGATCTTAGCTATGAAGGCTGCACCATACAGCCTTATAAATGTATTCTTATACAAAATGGGATTAGATAAAATCCTCAGAAGGTGTGTACTAGAACATGAAGGAAACAACATTATGCATGAAGCACACTATGGACCTGTAGGAGGACATTTCTAGGCAGACAGAACTGCAAAGAAAATCCAACAGTCAGGGTTATGGTGGCTGACACTCCATAGAGATTGCAAAAATTTTGTTAGTCGATGTGACAGGTGTCAATGACTAGGTCAACCCATACCTAGCACATAAATTCCTTTGATATTAGTAAACCCAAATCTGACATTTGAAATCTGGGCCATAGACTTCATAGGACCATTTCGTCGACCAGCAAAAAGAACAGACGCAAGGTATGTCATAATTGCAGTCGAATATGTCACTAAATGGGCAGAGGTTGAACCAGTCAACACATGTTCTAGTGAGATAGCTGATAATTTTATCTATGAGAATATCATCACTAGATTTGGATGTCCACTAACTCTAATTAGCGACCAGGGAACACACTTCATCAAAAGAACTATCAAAACCCTAACCGACCAGTTCCAAATCGAACATCGTCGGAGCACAGCATACCATCCTCAGTCAAATGGAGAAATTGAAGCATTTAATAAAACATTAACAAGAGGACTAACCTAAATATGTAATGCTTATAAGGACAACTGGGACGAGAAAATACCTGCAGTATTATGGGCATACAAAACAGCATATAAACGTTCGACCGACCAAACTCCTTTTCGACTAGTCTATGGACAAGAAGCAGTAGTTCCACTACATTTCCGACAATAGACACCTATCATAGCAGAGATCCTACATGTCGATGTCGAACAAGGAAGAAAGGACTGATTATTGCAACTAAGAAAACTCAAAGAGCACCGACTAATGGAAATACAACATCAAGAAATACAGAAACAACAATAGAAAGCATGGCACGACTGAAACATTAAGAATAAAAACTTGTCAGTAGGAGATCTTGCTTTACTATACAATAGTCGAGTAAAAGGTAAACCTAAAAATATACACACAAAATGGATGGGACCTTAGGTTTTCAAATATATACATACCAACGGATCAGTCCAACTAAAGACGTTATAGGGCATAGTATTTCAGAAACTCGTTAATGGAGCCTGACTAAAACACTGCAGAAACTAGAAATAAACCTAAAAAAAATAAAAAAAATCATATAACGACCATAACCGTAAACCAAAAGCTATAAAAACTTAAAAATCCAAAATCCAAAAAAATACTGTACATATAGAAAACTATGACAGGAAATTACCATTTCGACAACCGACATCATGCCCATCGACATAACACCATCGACCATTTTCATCGACCGACCACTTCCATAGACCATTCTCATAACCGACATCGACCGATAACCTTGATAGTCCCATTGTGCATTCATGACATCGAGCACCGAAAGCAATTTACCATTAACACACACTCAAGTGTTCCAGTTGGAACATCACATCCGCCATTAATACACCCATCGATGCACACATCCACAGCATCGCCTATAAATACTGAACCGCCGAAGGATCATTCACCGCCATTCATATAGAGAGAGCATCAGAGCATCCAGTCAACTAAAAGCTAAGAAACCCTTATTGAAATATACCACAAAAACAACATAATGGCACCCAAACAAACTAGAGCCTCGACCAAATCCAAGGAACTATAGGCTGTGGATACACCTTTAGTACGCAGGTTGAAAAACATTAAGAATGCCAAGGTAGAGGAAGGCTCATGGCAAAAACTATGGGCCGAGATGCAAGAATGGGCTTATGTCAACAAGAATCCCACTCAAGCCATAGAGAAAATCAAATACAGTACTATATTCAACTATGTCAATGCTCCACTCATAGCCAGCTCTAGTTGCACGAAGGGAACTACTGTAAAATTCATCATAAGCCGGTACCACAATGGTCGGTTCTACTTTGACCAACTGGTCGACATCTCTGGAGAATTCATCTCCAAGCTGACCGATCTCTCAAACGAAGGAAACCCAGTACCAATCGGTATTAAAGAAGGACTGGTCGAATACCTAACTGGGTCCACTTTGGGAAAGAACTCAAAGGGGTTGATGATTAGCCAAATCACAACCCGAACACCACAGATTGTGGCCAAACTAATAGCAATAACACTCACCTTGGTAGGTCGAGGCAGTGACCTCAAGTTAGACATGTTAGAAGTTGTCGGCACCATTTAGATAGACAAAAAGATATACAGATGGGTTGAATATGTCACTGACATGGTCAATACCATCTGTGAAAGATGCCAAGAAATGGGGGGAATCATCAAGTTCCCCTCCCTAATCTTATGGATAGTCATGTACTATATCTACCCAAAGGGGAATCCAATCTTTCAGGAACCGTCGAGGTTCCACATGTGGAGATCCAAACCATTCTCCCAGAGAGGAACCTTGCAGGAGCTTGAGAATGGAAAGTGTTGTCAGAGAACTGGCTTCAATAGCTCAAAGTCCGCACGACTAGATGGAGGGTGCCTCAAAACATCCGAAGAAATCTATCGATGAACTCCCACATCCACTGTAGAACTCGACCATACCTCGGTGTGGTACATGTAGGGCAACAACTCAAATTCCAAAGCCCTCGACTACTATCCATCAGTCGACCAGATATTTCGGGAACTATCTCAATAGGCTCAAACCAAAATACCAATACCAGCAGTAGCAAAGAAGATTGACTTCTTGATCAAGGAGCCGCTCACCGACCAGGAAAAAGAGGAATACTATGAGCTCAACCTCTATATTAGCACCTTTGTGTTAGAGGAGACACCGGTTGAACACATTGCCTGACTTCAAATAATGATCAAACCTTCAACCACACAAAGGAAAGAGCCACAGCCAGGCAAAACCCAGCCAGAGCAGCAGGTAATTACTCTAGCTGTAGAAAGTGTCGTCTCGACCCAGGATCCAAGGGGAGAGACAGAGCCAGAAAACCCAGAGTATACTATCACAAAAGGCATCATTAGAAAATTGTCAAAAGAGATAGCAGCAGCCAGGAAGAAGCTCAAGACATAATAACAACAACAAGGAAAAGGTAAGCGCAAGATTATCCTTGCAGACTCATCAGAAGACGAGGAGGAACCGGCAACCACAGCCCTCTACATAATAGAGGATGCCGCAGCAAATAAGGTGTCGGTTGAAGCCCAATTCCAAAGATTCGTTGAGGCAAGAGCCCTAGCAGGTCGACCAAAGAAACCTAAGACCACCCACATGGAGACGTCTAAGAACATCATCGATATTGTGGCTATGCCTCCACCCCCATCACCGACGAAAGTAACCGAGGAGCAAGAACCGGCATAGCAGTCAGTAATCCCCCTCGACTTGTGCAAAAGTGTGATGTCGGGAGCGGTGAAGGCCAAATTTGATAAAGATAGAGATTTGCAGGCATTCATTGAGAAACTACCTCAGATATTTACGTCGATCCAGAAGATATCCACAAAAGAACCTCTCTTCAAGGTTGGTGGATACCAACCAGGACATGAAGCCTAGTCCAGAACCTTTGCAACCATCATGTCAACTTTCGAGAGAAATCTCGACAAATAAGCTGAAGTGGTTGCACGTCAGACCTCGACTATCATTTTGACCATACCTCAAGCCGACCTACCAGCCACTGCACCGACTGGAGGATAAGAAAATGAGGAGGACATAACCCAAGAAATTAACCAAATGTTCTCTAACTTAGACTCACCTCCCTGCCTCGACAATCCACCACTCACCCACACTTCCCCCAACAAAATTGCCCCCGACCATTCTCCCACTCCATCACCACCACCATCTCCACCACCACCACCCCCTGACTCAAAGAAAGGCCCACCACAACTAGCTACATCTAAACAACTAGAAGTAGCAGTCATTCCACCTCCCCAACCAGAGAAACCAGCAACCACTATCCCACAAACCAAAGATCCCGACTTGAATTTTGCAGGTACACAGGTGCCGACATAAGCAGGAAAAGAAAAGCATAAGAAGAGGAAGGAGAAACACAAGAAGGAGCATCATGGCCAGCCATCAAAGGTCCAAATCATATTGAAGGATGCAAGCTCCCTGATTGACCCAAATCTAGGACAACTCCTCAAGACCCTATCAGGTGAAGCAAAGATGAGGAGCGAGCAAAGATGTAAGGAACTCAATGACAAAGTTGTAGAACAGGTCGAATTCCTCAACAAATGTAGGAACTTGGCCCAGTCATTCCTGTCGGACCCTGTAGAGGTCGACAAAGATAAACAACTCAAAAGGGTGTGTTATCTATTTGAGAGCATGGTGTCAGCACTCCAAGCTCACATTTAGGAAACAAAGGAGGAACAAAAAGAAGAAATTACCAGACTCCTAATGGCACAGCACACCGCCTTCACTGAAGCTTATAAAGTGCTGCAACATCACATGGAGGAGTCTTTCATAACTGAAGAAATACTGAGAGACTAGCTTGCTTACTATGGGCAAGTCTATCAGTAGTCTCGGCAGACCCAACAATGGATCCAAGCATTGGAAAGAAGGAAAACCACTAAGGAAGCACTAAGGACCACAATAGAAGAACAAATATTGCTTGAAATAGCCAAGCTGCAGAGAATTGAGAGGGATGCACATCAGTGGGTGCAATAAGCTATCCCAAACTTGGAAAAAGTCGACAACATCTGCCCACAGATGAAATGACTTATCGAGACTGCAGAGGAGAAGGACCAATTTATGGTTCCCGACATGGAGAGGATAGCAGAAGTCTCCATTTCAGAAAAGAAGTCGATCCTATCAAGCCTGACCACACTTACCATCGACATCCAGCAAGATTTGCAAAGTTGGACAGATTTCCAACATCACCTGATAGTAACAGCACCAGCCATTGTCAAAGTCTGTGTACAGAAGCGACTGACCATCATACTTCACAGCCCATGAAGACCAAACACATCACAAAAACTATTGAGACCAGAAAAGAAGAATTTTTGTACCTCCCTATTTCTTTGGGACGAAGAAACATTTTGTTCGTTGGGGAGATGTAGAAGGATAAATTTGATAAGTTGACTTGAACAATAGCCGACTTAGTCGATCAGTCGACTAAGTCGATGAGTTGACTTAGTTGATCAGCCGACTAAGTCGATCGAACGACTAAACTAGATATTAGGTCGGCCACCTAAGGTCGTGTCGGTTCACCAAACCAACAGTTAGTTATTTTGTAACTATTTTGTAATCATATATATTAGGTTGTTGAGCCAAACGAGAACTCAGTTCAGTTCTCTGTGTTGTATGGAATCATTCATGTAATATAATCTGTTAATTCACCTATTTGTTCTTATCTCTTGTCTATATTTTATATGTATATTTGTGTATGTATTATTGGTAACCTTATGTGATCTGTGAGATTACAACACATGCAGTTGATCTTCTTCAAACTGGACACTTCTTTCAATGAAGCATCTTCTAGTATCAACGTCCATCATTTTGTAAGCGTTTGCATCTTCTGCATATCCCAACAGAAGGCATTCGCTACTTGGGGCTTGGAAGGCCTTCCTCTTGTCAAGTGCTATTATATCCAAGATTTGGAACCAAAAAACTCTCAGATGAGAGGCATTGGGCTTATACCCATGAAATGCTTGGAATGGAGTGACCCCAACCACTGACTTGTGGGGCACCCTATTCTACAAATATGAAGCACAGTTTACTGCTTCAGCCCAAAGAGAAGGAGATAGATGCTTGGCATGGAGAAGGAATGTTTCCATCTCTTTCAGTGATTTGTTCTTCCTCTCAGCCACACCATTCTATTATGGTGTGTATGGAAATGAGTGTTCCATTCAAATCCCCTCTAATTCACAGAAAACATGAAAATATTCTTTGATGTACTCTCCTCCCTTATCAGATCTTATTGATTTGATATTCTTATTGAAATTGTTCTCAACCATTGCTTTAAAAACTTTTAAAGTCTCAAAAATTTCTGATTTTTTTTTCATGAAGTAGATCCAACAGTACCATGAACAATCATCAATACAGGTGAGGAAGTACCTGCAACCATTAATGGAGTTTTTCGGCATAATTTCCTACTACATCACTATGTATCAAATCAAGTGTAGAGGCATCTCTATGTGCCTTCCTAACATTATACTTCTTTTCTGGATGCTTACCTACCAAGCAACAAGCACATACTCCATCAGAGTTTGGATGGAGGGCAAACCTTCAACCAATATATCATTGTGGAGCTGCTTCAGATATTTGAAATTGAGATGGCCAAATATATCATGCCAAATCTTGTTGGTGTTGTTATCATGAGACAATAAACTTGTAAGAGGAGAAACATGTAAGAAATGTAAGAACTCATAAGCTTTGGTGGAGTGATTTGCAATACCTTTCGCTACAAGCTTCCTAGTGGCTTTTTATGTAATCTCAATTGATTCTGAATCGAATGTAACTCTCTTAGGAGAGCTTGTATATGTCATCTGGTAAACAGACAACAGGTTAGCAGCAAGGGAGGGCACATATAAGAAATTCTTGAACTCGCCATGCTTCACTATGACTGACCCCCTTCCTTTTGCTCAAATCTGGGAATCATCTCCCATGTTAATGTTATGCCCCTTTGTTAGTGAAATATTAGAGAAGGATTCTTTGGAAGAAACCATGTGGTTGGAATATCCATAATCTATTATGTATGCCAAGGATGGAGAGATAGTTTCTTTCAAAGCATGACACCTCTTAGTATCTTTTATCTGTGGTTCTTCATTGAGATTCTGTGCTCTTGGGGAAGCAATGTTATGCTGCTTGAGAAGAGTTGACATTTCATCAATTTATTTCCTCATATAATGATCTTCAATATGGTACCCCTTTTCACAATAAGGACATAACTTATTTTCAAACTTCTTCTTCTTAGAGCCGGAGGAACCTTCGAAAGCTTGCTGATTTTGTTTAGGATTCGAATCAACTGCTTTTGGCTCCTTCTTCTTTTATTTTCCCTTTGCTTGCACTTTGGAAGAGTTAGAAACTAGGGGAGATTGATATTTGGAGGTCTTCATGACTCCCATTCTCATCAATTTGTCTTTCTCCTTGATTAAGGACTCTAAAAAAGAATCTACGGAAGAAACCTTCCAATCAGGAAAGTTTCCTGCTTGGAATGAAATATAGAGACAACTACAGAATACTCAGGGCCTAGTTTGTTGAGTGTGGAAAGGACATTCTACTCATCCTTCCGCTCTCTTTCGTATTGTCTAAACTGGAGTACTAGAGACTTGAATTTAGTAAAGAATTGCTCAATAGTCTCAAAACTATTGGGATGTACAGATACCAACTCATTCTCCATAATGTGTCCCCGAAGCTCATCTTGTTTGTTAAACAAGCTATCAAGCTTCTCTCAGTATTATTTGGGAGTCCTCAATCCTTCTAGGTGGAAGAGGAGATCTCTGGAAATATAAGTACATAAGTACCTGAATGCTTGATCACAACGGTTCAGAAATTTGTTCAGCTCTACCGGCTAATGAGGCTCAGGCTCCCATCCATGTATGATCCTATGGTAGCCATGCTTGCAGATGGTCAGCTGCATATCAATCCTCCAATCAATATAATTGGAAGTTGTGAGGATCCATGGTTCAGGATTTTGAGAACTCATAATTTCTCTAGTTGGAAGTACTGCAAAACTTGACACAAGCTACGTAGAACCTGCCAATTTCACTGCAATAACAACCTAAAACATATGAACTGTTAGAATCATGGCCTTCCTCTTGACATGGACATATTTTTAGGGTTTTTCATACCTTCTCCATTTCTCTAAATAAATCCAGATTTAGCAAATTTTCATAGGTGACTTCTGTGGAAACCCAGCTGCTTCTGATGTTCAATGGAGAGAAACAACCATGAAACCTGCCTAAGAAGGCTGTGATAGCATATTATAATTTGAATGATATTTATATATTCAAGAATATATTTCTAATTATGTTTGTAGCTAGTGGAGAATGAAGATACAACTGAACAAAAAAAACCACACAGAAAACGGACAAGTATTGCTCAGGAATGTACAGTATCATTCACAATAATAATATCTGGTGTTACAATAGTTTACATAGGAAGAATTCGAATGAATGGGATATGAATTCGAATCTCCCAAGTGGATATGATTCTATCTAACTGAATACATAACTCATGGTCTCTCAATCAATATCAGATTCCAAAATCAATTAATTAAGTTTACTAAGTTAGGCTAATTAATCTAATAGACAGTATGGTCACAGGAAGATTAATAATCCTAACAATCCCCTCCCTTTCTGATTGCTAGGCATAAGAGAAACCTTACATTTCTAGATAAATTCAATCAGTTGGTTGTATTTTAATAGACGGTTATCTCTACTTGTGTTGATATGATATATCGGCAGCAAGACATCGCTACGCAGGGAAACAGTCGGAGATGGGAATTTTCCCCTGTAGCCCTCAAGGAAAAAGATCCATTTTGTTTTGAAAATTTTAAATATTCCTTGTCTAGAGTAACTGGCTATGTTAAATGTATGGATTCCTATGGCCTAAGCTGGTTGAGTCTAAGGTTTAGATTCCCTCTTATTTGGTGCCCAAATAGAAACTACAAGGGAATCTACAGGATGACAAAGAAAGTTGAGAGAGAGTGTTGGGGACCTCTGATCATGAGAAATTGTTTTTTTCAACTATAGGAGGTACCATAATATTCATTTAACCTCACAAAGTTTCACATGAATAGTATTGAGTCTGATTCTGACTCAGACTAGATCGAATTGTTGCATGAGGACATGCAATCAGATAGTTGGGGGCAGATGTTGGGTCCTGAATTTATCCCTTTTTTCCTTACTATGTTTCATCCTTTTCCCTATCTCTATCCCTATTTTGCAGCTGGATCCTTATCGTTCTCATACAAAAAATAATAAATATCTCAGGTATAAATCATTATCTATTATTTCATTTTATGCTGTGTTTTACTTATAATTATGGATTTTACCTTTCGTTGTGTTGATCTTTCCATGATTTGAAAGAAAGATTCAGAATCACAGGTGGTGCAATTGTAATAGCTTGTCATATCTAGAATTTAGTCCCACTTTGCATCAGCTACCTACTTAAATGGTTCGGTCAACGTTAATGCAGAAGGAATCTCAAATACGCCTCCAAGTTTGCAACTGAAACTCCCTGAGAATCTTTCACAATTTCCTGGGCATGTTAGTTCACATAACAGCTCAAAGTAAAATCCTATTTATTTCTGAGCTGATTTTATGCAAGGGGTTGTTAGATGTAAGTGTCTTGATGATTTCACAGCCTAATGATCAAATATCTTCATGGCTGCCTGAAATTAATGTAATAGAATAGCTTTGTTCTTGTATAAGTATACACGAGCAAAGAGAGCCAAGGGTTCATTCACAGATTGTAAGAGATATAGCAGAGTGACTGTGACTGTAACCACAATTTTTATCAATTTAATAAAGGAGTGATAATTCTCAGTATTTCTTTGTTGCAGCCTTTATGAGCTTCCAATAGCATCTCTGTTTGAAGGACAGGGCCCTCCTTCTAACATAATTTCCCTTAGTTTAGATATTTTAGTTTATTTTATTTATCTTTAAGTGTGGAATTTCATTTTGATATATCTTTATGGTTAGTTTCAACTGCATTTACTCAGTCATTGCATTATTTGGCTTTCCTTTGGATTTTTGTAGGTGGTTTGATGTGATAGTCAACTATGTAGTTAAAATTTCCTTTTATGCAGAAGTGTGTTAATAGTTGTTGCAGACTTGCTCAGCTCTTGTGTTGTGTGTGTTATTTACCTTTCTAGAGTTTCCTGATTAGACTAGTCCTTTGCTTTGATGAATTTGTTGAGTAGAGATCTTTCTGATTTAATAAATTAGACTTTCATTTCCTGCAAAATTAATTCTAGGTGTATTTATTCTTAGATCATAAACCTTAATATTAGTATGATAGGAAATAGAAGTTCTTTTCAATTCCTAGATGGGAAATGTTACTTTGATTTCTTATAGGGAGATGAGTTGGCTGAGCTGTAAATAGAATTGAGTGATTTTCATTTTACTTATCAACTAGTGAACATGTTTATGCATATACTTTGCTAATTTCCTTTGAAGTAATAGAATTCCTTGGATTGACAATTAAATATTGAACACTCTTCTTGTTAAGTAATTAATGAGTATATAGAGTGCCCAACAATAGTATCATATTGAGAAAACTTATATCCCTTCTTTGAGCTCCTTAAACTATGAATAAGGCCCCCAACCGTGTCTCTAGGCACCCACACATATTACATACAATCTCACATTATGGGAAATTCCCCCCATTGGTTTGCCTTTGTTCTGAGTACTTTGCAATGAATCTCCCTTGGATCCCCTAGATATCACTAGTCCAGTTACTTCCCCAAGTATTTCCCATTGCAGTTATCTCCCTGGTTTCACAGCTATGATCCCTTCCCCATGAGTTAGTATCAGCTGCTACCAAGTCATCCCTATCATCATACTCTGAATAAAGGAAGTTTGAGTCCCATGTACTCCCTTGCCTCTATTCCCCATTCATTGTCTCAGTCCCCTAAATATTCCACATCTCTTGTTGTTCCCCTCATGCTTCTATCAAGGAAACCTCATTTCCTTGTTAGTTGCATGTCTCCCTCTATCAACGTCAACACATATATTCCAGAGGATAGACCCAGAGGTCCCCATATCCTGGTTTCATCCACCTCATTGATGCATTCCTTGGACCACTTGAAAGGATTCCTTAGTGCCTTTTGGGTTCGGTGTGTCCTACGTGCTTGACTTCAACTCCATCATCACACCGGGGAGATTCATACAGGGTATTTGTTCCTTCATTATTTGGTTGAATACCCCAATTGTCACCTGACTCTAGTACATTGTTGAGTATATTTTGGGACCCTGTTGTGCCCCTACCCAACAGCCTTTAAAAAACATTGTTTCATAAAACAAAATTGTATTTTGTTTTGATGAAATGTTTTGAATTTCATATAGCAAATCTAAAGAATTGACAGCTACTGAAATGGTGACGTTCCAGAAGCTACTGAAACAATGAAATTAAATGTTTTTAAAGAAAACCTTTGCGAACTATGGATTAGTTGGCAAAATCACTACTTTGAAATTATTATTTTGAGTGGATTTGCATTGAAAATCAAGGGATAAGTGTTAATAATTTGTCATAAACTAATTTTGAAATCTTATCCAAATATTTATTATTTGATTTTATTATGTGATTTTTTTATCGTAAATATTGATAAGGTTTTAAAATTGGAAGGTTGATCATTAAATTCCTGGTACCTTATAAATGGATAATTTTGATTCAATTATTCAAATTGGTAATTTTGATTCATGAAACAATGGATATTGGAGGATAAAACCATGCATTCAAGTGAAGAGTTTGAAAGATATATTACTAAGCCTATCCTATTATTTTTGCTATATTATTTAAAAGTGTTGAACAAATAAAGATCAAATAAGTATCTTTTCAATTAATAGACTTTATCATTTTTATTATTTATACAAAATAAATAAACCTTTTAATTATTTTGTATAAATATAATGTATAAATAAAGTTCTTTGATCTTTTTAATATTTACCTAGAATGTTAGGTATAATTGACACTTTATTTTAAATCTATCATATTTGCAAAAATACCATTCTCTCAAACCAGGAATCAACGTGAATTTTATAAAGAACTTTAGAAATGTTAAATATTTTAATGACTCTTTAGTCACCTTGATACATAAAAATATTCATTAACGGTTTTATTTAATCATTGGTTCATGTGTCTTCAAAGGGGGATAAAATACAAAGTTAAAATGTTATATCCAAATAAATTTTGGTAACATATATTTCATCCCACTTTGAATGTGTTGTTAGCACGCAAATATTGCAGGCGATGTATTTAAGTTTGGCGACATAAACCCTATTAACACCACATGCTGACCGATGAAGACCATCAATATTAACACCATCGAATATATGAAGGAGGTGCCAGAAAAACGAAGGGATCACAGTGATTTTCTCCACCGGATCGCGCTGGTTTTCGGTGCTCATCAATAAAAATATATTTCTGTTAAAGAAAATGATAGAAGGAGATCAATTCTGGATGCCACAATCGGATTATGTTGTAAATGCTTTACAAACAGATCTCATGAAAACGAGGGAAAGGGAGATGATTTTACTTCTATTTTCTTATTCTATCCTTTTATTAGATTATTTTAACAAGTCTTGCCTCTCTTTATGTGAGCGATTGGATTATTTTTATGCAGGTTCATAAAATAAGGAGCATACAGTTACGCTATCTCTTGAAGTTCAGGTTTGTTTGGAACTGTACGCATGATATCATGCCAGATATTATGCAATACTGATTCTTTGGTTTTGATCGGGTTTGCTGCGTTGGTAAAAGGAGCAGCAGTTCAATTTCCAGAGAAATTTCTGGGACTAAGAGAGAAAATGAACGAAACTGCTGGGAGATGAATTTCATTTTCGGCCAGTTATTAAAAACTTGTTTTCAACTGACAGGCGTTTTTCTGGGTTACATTGTGAGCAAATGGAGATAGATCTAAAAAATCCGCCACATGGGTTTTCTCCAGAATGGACCCATTTATCTTTTCATGGGGAGATTTCTCCAGAAAGTGATGGATTTTAGGAGATTTTTGGGATCCTCTGAACGCGATTTTTGCAGTTACGACTGGCAAAATTTCGCCAGTGTAAAGCCTAATTTGGATTCCATTTCTGCTGATCTTTGTTTATTTAAGGAAACTGGAATTTGATGGTAGAAGGGAGCAGACTGAGAGGCTCAACTGAGGCATTTTTCTTTCAAATTAGAATCACTGCTGCAAGGATTTAGTTTGGGAATGCTCAACAGGATTGAAGAATTTCTTTTTCACTTTTCGAAGAGCAGACCAAGAGTTGGAGATGGGGGTTGATATTTTGGGAGAAACAAGGGACAAGACTGCTGTTTGATTTCCCTATGACTCAAGACAGTTTGCTATCAGTAGCCACAGATTGTTAAACTGGTGATACTTATATATATTTACAGTATTTCTACTTTGTATATGTGTATATTGTATCGCTTAGTCTTGTTGTTTATTTTCTCTATATTATTAATGTTTGCTATGATCTCTTTTAAGAATTATGCAAATATATGTTATAATTATCGACTTGTACTGGTCTCGGTTTACTGATGTTTGACATCATACCATTTGTGGTGTATGTTCCTATTGTATGATCTTGTTAATTTCAGGATTTCTTTTGAATACTTTCAGGATTGTTAATGCAATAGTTTCATTGGTATATTTGATAACAGGTTAAATATTATCTTCACTCACGATCGGGATAAGACCAAGAACAGATTAATAGTTGTTTTTTGTAAATTATTTTATGAAAAACAGCCATTGAATTAGATGTTTATATTCATGTCACATTCAGGTTTTTTTTCTGATTTTTGTAAGTAATGTATATTTGTTAATAATGCAATTTTGTAACTCAAAATTAACATGTTAATATTTGATTAACTTTTGATTATTATATTGTAAGATAAGTTAATTTAATAGATTTAGTTCATAGATTAATTTAATTATATTACTAATTCATTAGTAATGAGATTAATTAGTACATTCGTTAACTAGTTTAATTTGTACATTCGTAGGTATTTGGTAGATTTAATTAACTAGAACAATAGCTTTAGTTTTATTTATAGAATTTCAGGCTAACAGAGCCTTTAAACCTATCGGGAACAACCATCCCAAACAGCTTGGAGCCTGCTTTAAGGATCTCGGTCTGGGTTGTTTTCCCTCATTACGTGCATAGTCATTTATGCCCGTCAACAGACCCATACAGTTTCATGTCCCTTGTGATTTTTGAGCTGCATTGACGACAATGTTCAGAATCCCATCTATGTCCTGGTTCCATATATCTACAGTACTTGATGTTGTTTAATGTACCTCATAGATTTTGACTCTCAACGATTGATTCCATATAGTTGTGTGCACCTCCATGTTCATCAGAGCATCAGTTGTTGTGATATTTCATTCCATGAGAATGTCATTGTTCCTATGTACATGTTCTTCATATCAGTCTATGTATTCAACCTCCCATTGAAGCCACCATTATGTACTACCAGTTGTATATATGTATTGATAGGATCCCATTGTTTGAGCCTCGATCCCCATTTTTATATTGACACATTGTTACGAGCATGGGTATGCCCGCCTTATCCATATAGATGTATGAGATTATATGTACCTCATCCATTTTTTAGAATAAATACAAACCAAAAGCCACTGCAATTTGAATGAGGAGACCCCACTCCTTTGCGGTCCTCCCCAGTCTCTCCGCTGTTGTCATCATTTCTCCCTTGATCCTAGGATGTCTATCAACCATACAATGAGATCCTTCCCTCACACATAAGGGGGGAATCTATTAAGACCAAAAATTGTTCACCTATCTCTCTATGGTACAAGTCATAATTATACATCATCATCCCACCATTATTTCCTCCATTTTGACCTTCACAACTAAAATTCCTCCAAATATGGTCCAAAATGTTATTATTCGTTCCCCCATAAATGAAGGGAAGCTGAGCATTTATTGTGACTTATCCCCACTCTCTCCAAAAAGGACCAAAAAACCCTAAAATGAGAATGGGTCAAAAACCATGGACAAATACCATGGGTCAAAAAACCTTGGATCATCCTATAAATACATTTTGAAGGTATCCCCACAAACATTAGATTCCTTTATTCCTGAAACTTTTCACCTTTCTCCATTATTCCCATATTTTTTCCATATCATTCCCACGATGTATGTTGAGCTTACTTCGTACCCACTTGGATCCCTTCCCCATTTTTTGACAACCATTAGTGGAGACGACTGGAGAACCAAACAGTGAAGTTGATGGACCATTTCCTAAAACGGCTACAATGGCCCATATTATTGAAAGGTATACTTGTTCTTATTTTTATTATTTAGAAATATATATATAATAAAAAATATTGTTATTGTTATCATTTGTTATTGCAAGATGAAGTCGAGAGATCCTTCACACCATGAACTCTACCATATGATCTGGTTGATCTATAGTAGGTGATTTTGCACATAGTAGGGGAAAAATCCACACTACACATATAATATTTGAACATGTACATATAGGTACATAAAATAACTAGATATACAATCAAAAGAAAATGAACCATCAAATCACACTGTAATAAACGAATAGTATTGATTACTACTTAAGAAACTTAGAATGGAAGAGAAAAGAATGATCAAACTCATTGAATTGAAAGAGAGGTCGAGTACAATATTTAAAGGAGAGAAATTCAAATTAGGTTTGACGGTAATTTGAATTTCCCATTCTTTCATGAGGTAGGTAAGGCTTAAAAATATCTAAAAATCGTTAGTTAGCCATGCTAACTCTACTAGACTAAGTCGGACTCAGTCTAGACTAGTTAACTTATGGTGTGACTAGTTAATTAATGGAGTGTTGAGTTAACTGAGTGAAATCTCAGTTAACTGAATGAATGTTGAGTTAACTGACCAAAAATACCTAATTAGGTCAATGAAGGCATATTTGGGAATGAATGGTCTCAATTGTACATGTTAGTTATCCTACATTGAATTATACTAACTCTGAACTTCACAACAACTAGTTATTTAACTAATTTCTTAGTTAACTGATTGAATATTTATTAAATTGACTAAGGAGTGGGAAACTCCTTATTAGGTCCATGAATTCAAATTATAGTATGTCAGGTTAGTTAAGAGTGAATTTGTGATGGATCACCTAGTTACCAACTAAGACAAGATGCTAGTCATGTACTCTTATTGAGGAATGCATTGTTACACAGAAATTTCAGCATTACCATGATAACGAACAATGTACCTTCAACCTGGCCAAAATCCATGAAGTACCTTTGATAAAAATTACCTATAATATTAGAGACACGAATTTTTCCCTCGGACAACTTAGCTAGCAATAATGTCATAGGTTTCTATCTTACAACTTGTGACGCTCTTCATTATCGCATGTTTCCTTTTGACAAATCAAGACAATTTCATAGGTTGAATTCATGCAGACTATCACACCCCTAACTATCATAAGTTTCTTTTGACAATAATGCAACACTATATTTACATATGGAAAAAAATAAGGTTCAAGTAGATTCTCGAAAGAAGCCCTCGTGGATGCATATCCCATCCACTTTGGGTGGATGTTACTCAACTCTGGACTTATTGGGATCTCACCTTATCCTTCTCCCCTCTTTCTCCCATCTCCTCATTATCCATTTTTTCCAATAAATGCAAGATCATTACCATGGGTGGCGGGTTAGAGTTCATAGTAGCTAAATGCTGGAAAAATTGTGTTAGAGATATGAACCTTTAATAGCCATTCTCTTAAGGCAAGGTGACAAGCTAAGGAAAAGGACCCCATGGAAGGACCTTCACAATGTCAAGGAAAAGGTTGTAAGAATTTTCCTTTATTTTTTTATAATTCAGTAATACATTGTCTTTCCCATAAATATTTGTCTTATGTGATCTAAATCTTTATAGAATTTTTCCTTGATTGTTTGCTTATATTTATCATAGTATATTATTGCTTTCACTTGTGTTGGTTTGTGTTGTCACCATATACAAACTATCAACCAAATAAAAGATAACTAGCTAGGGAAAACTTTAATCGTAAGGTATGACATCCTTTCACTAGTCAATAATTTGATTGCATTATCTAGGGGAAGTAGTGTATTTTGTCCTTTTTGTTCTAGTTCAAACCATTTCAGCTAGGGAGTTCAGTCTTTGTCTGTGTTGACCAAATAATCCACAAACGTGTTCCCTCATATTGAGGAAATAGTCCAATTAAGCACAGTTGGTGAATACGGTTTGTTATGAGTGGTGGTTAGATTCCCCAAGGTGACTCAAGTGACCATAATGAGAGTGCTTTGGCCCCCAAGATCCATGAAGTTAATGTCTAGGATCCTATGAGATTTTTTTAGTTCTAATAGTGGACTAACTTGAAAGGGATATTGAGTGACGCCAACATACACAAATATAGTCAGCTTGATGACTCAACCCCGAGGCATTATGTTTCCTATCCACCACTCAAGATAGCCCATCATGCTTTCCTAACTAGTTACTCAAGTGAAATGCTGATATTCCCTCCACTAGGATTTGATTCCCTTGATTTAATTTTATGATACAAATTGGAGGGCACTTTAAACATAAGATACTTATTCAATTACATATATGGCAAGCATGAATAAAAATGAAACAAATGATATAGATCAAGATGCATTCAAACAAAACTAGAATATAACAATGTTTGTATTACAAAGGAGGAAGCATAAATACAAATGAAACAAATAATATATTTATAATGTAACAATGTTTGTATTCATTCAATTACATATGAGGAAGCATGAATAAAAATGAAACAAATAATATAGAAGATGCACTCAAAGAAAACTAGAATGTAATAATGTTTGTATTACTATGTAAATGTCTTGTATAATGCATTGTGAAGAGAACGTGAGAAACAAAGGATAATGACCAACTATTATATACTCTAAAATCTATGTGATTTCTTTATATCATACTCTTGTGTGCACTTTTTGGCATGGTGTTGTCCCTAGGAAAAGATAGGAAAAATTCAGTTAGAAGAATTCTACTGGGGAGATAAAGAGTCTAGTCGTAGGGAGAAGAAGCTATGATAGAAATAGGTGAAGACGGAGGAGAAGTTGAGACAAAAGAAGCTATGGAAGGAAGAACAAGGTAGAAGAAGCAGCTACAGAGGAAGTTGCGATAGATGACTATAAAAGAATATAAGCAATAAAGAGCTAAGACATAAGAAGTAGTCGCAAAGGAAGATGCGACAGCAGAAGAGTTCATGAATAACTAGAAGTCACGATAGAAAAAAAACCATGACAGAAGGAAAATATGCGATGAGTTCAGTCGTGACGGAAGGAACCATGATAGATAAGGCATGTAGCGATGCAACAAATAAAAAGGACAGCTCAAGATATCGTGGGTACAAAGTTGAATAGATTCACACGTGCTTTAAGGAATAAAACCATCTTTGTATTTTGGGTCGATAGTTCCTACTAACAAGTGTAACTAGAATAGGAATGACATCATGTTGGCTAACAGAATGAAATCAGATAAATGTGACATGTAAAGAGTATATAAAAGGAAGAACCCAATATGTATATGTGTTACTTACTGTTACTTACTTCTTAGTCACTTAGTTACCTGCTTAGTTTCTTAGTTCCTAGTCTATCAGTTCCTAGTTAGTCAGTTGTGTTTGTTCGAAGAGTCAAAGATTCGAAGAGAAGAGTGAGTCAATCCAGGATATGTGCGGATCGAAAGTAGAGATGTAGGGAAGAGAGAATTGATCCATATTGTGTGGGTATCAACAGTAGAGTGAAGTAGAATGATATCGAGTGAAAGAAGACTAGAGAGAATGAGAGGAGAGGCGTCTATATAGATAATAGAAGAAGATATAGAATAGAGTTTGCAGCTGAGTGCGCAGACAAAAGGTGCCATATATTTCCCATGCCAGATGAAGAGCACCTTTGTGGTTTTTACTAGATGGGTTTACATGTTAAATATTCTGTCAATGTGTAGATGATGAATGTGCTTCTGTCGCAGGAATGTATATTGTGAATAAGTGTTTATGTATTTTCTTATGCATGAGTCACACTGTTGATAGATAACATGTTTGTTAAAAGATTATATTATTGTTATAATCTATGTCGATAGATAAGATAAGTAGTGTCTTCATTGTGCATAGTAAGAATATTTAATACACCCACCGTCTTTGACCGAGCGAGTTGGTAAGGTGCCAAGGGAGAGGAAATCCCTACCCAACTGTAGAAACATGGTTCTAGAAGTTACACATAAGAGATATCTCAAGTGAGACTGCATTTACATTACAGGTGCTGCCGAATGAGCCTTGTTCTGTTGAGCCGATATCTTGGGCTTTATTGCGCACAAAAGAAGGTCTAAACCTAGGTCAAAGGGATGAACACCAACAAATGGTTTCGTTTCTAGGACTCTGAATTATTTTGGTGAGTGTTATCAACCTACATGGCGCTTCTCCATCTGAGTACTGACATCCACTATGTCGGGACACAAAAGGACAAATAAGATTGAAATGGCCAAAACACTATAGATGTGCATGACCATTGATGCATGATCTCCATACCAACCTTATATATTTTTATTCTGAGTTTAGGGTTGCACATGCTCCTATTTGCATTGTAACTCGCATGACACACGTGATTTTCCTTTGAGAAACAAGCGTGTCACACACACCTTGCTTGTATAAACACTCGTGTGTACCTTAATTCAACATTAAAAAATATAAATCATGATCATATGAGATTAGTTGGGCCTTAATCCATAACTATCCCAATTGTCTCAACCATCCTAACCTCGATACCACTCTATTTCCCATTGTATAAATAGAGGCCTTCAGATGGGGCCAATCAATCAATTTTAGAAGATAAAAGTTATGCTGGTGGTATACCTTCATATTATTGGAGCAAAAGAAGTCAGTTTCTTTAATTGCAGAGGATTCCTTGTGTCAGAAGCTAGGTTGTATTCTAACCTATTCACTGTTTTTTAATAAAGAGAATTCTTCTTCCAAGCTTTGTATTGTGCTTTTCTCATGTATATTGGTTAATGAATGATTTCAATTTTGTTATTAATATGCATTTCATATAACCTATGATATATATATATAGATAGATAGATAGATATAGATATAGATATGTATGTATGTATGTATGTATGTATGAGATATTTCTTGAAGAATTGGCTCTTTGCAAGTGAAGAGAAGTATTCCTAAAAGCTTTGGATAATATTGAAGCAGGAGAAGATCAAGCTTGGATCAACCGTCATAAATCGGGTAAGCCAAATTGTCTTCCTATTCCTATTTCATTTTTTGTAAAAGCTGATTTTCTGCAAGTCTATTAGTAATTTGGTAACCCTAGACCCTAGGTTACAAGGGTGTATTTTCCTGTACAAAAGAACTAGCGACTTCGTTGGGGAGTCCAGCCTACTGTGGGTTCATCCTGTAGGTCCCTTTACCAGTCTTTGCTCTAATTCTGATTCTGAGTATGATTCTTTTTATTTTACTTTTTTATTTACAGTGTACTATGCCCAAAATTCTTCGCTAGTCTCTTTTCTCTTAAAAAATATTTAGCAGTACACACAGGTTGCTTCATGCACAGTCGCGTGTGTGACCGTGTACACGTGGGTCACTGTCTAGATAGTCATGTGTCATACAAGTTTCCTGCATACACAGTCATTTGTTTCCTGTAGCAGTCTATAAGTTCGATAGGGTTTGCTTGTCCCTGTCTCTTTGGATTTTTAGTTGTTTGGAAGTCTTCTATTTATGGCATGACTCTATGATTCTGAAGTCTGTGTGTCACACTAATTGCTTGTTCATCAATCCTTTGAGATTTTTGTTTCAATTTCTTTCATTTGTGAATTATAGGGTGTCCTCTTGCTTGGTATATAGGTTTGAGTGTTTGTGTCTAGGTCAGTGATCAAAGCCTTGGATGCTTTATACTCTGTGTTTTGTCTTGTGGTTCTAGTTTGTCACTCTTATTTTGTGAATCTAGTGGACTCTTTGGGTTTGATAGTTTCTCCAAGTCATGTTTTTTCCAAGTCTTCTTCCTGTTGGTTGAAGTAGGTCACTTTATGTCCTTTATGCCTCATTTCACTTTTCATATGCTTTGATTATTCAAACTTGCTCAAAACTTGCATTATAGTTTTTGAAGTCTTTCAAAAGAGAAGAAAAGCATTTTATACTTTTGCATTTAGTTGTTTCTTTTTAGTATTTTTCAAATTAAAATTATGAAATTATGAAAAAGAAATCTTAGTTTTCTCGTACTTAGTGATAAATTCATTAGCTTCTATTTACAAAATGAAAATAAATTTGATTTAAGTACTCACAATTTACTTTGAAATTTCCTTTATACGTCATTTTTTTTTTCTTATCAAGTCAATAAAACCACATTAGTTTCACACCATTTGCCTCTAACTAAAAACAACCTTTTAAAATGAACGATATAATTAAAAAATTATTAGTAAGTTTTATTTTTTAGGCTCCTACACCAACTAGCTTAGTCTAGACTTGTGGATTAGGGAGTTTCAACTCTCCACAAGTATTTGATTTCAGACATAGTTTTCCAATCAATAGTTAAATCCTCTTCTAGGTTGATTGTATCTGGGAATCTCCTCTCAAATGGGAGTTAAGCATGAGGCCACATGGAGACTTGGACTGAGGAGATAACCCTCTGATTCCTTGTCAAAGCATATACCAAGGTTTTTGCGCATCTAGGGACTTCTGTCAATACCACCTCTTGGGCCCCATGTGGTGTCGATGTTGACATGGTTTCAGTCTTTGCTACCCTACCCATGTGTATGAATCAAGCTTGTGAATGTACCCCCAGACTATCAGTATAGTTGCGGTATCCTTTACTCTCTTTCACATCTAGCGTTCATACACAGGTACACCGAAAGGCTATTTCTGGTTGACCTTGGACTGGATTGAAAGGTAACCCCAGTAGAAGGTGTGGGAGGGTGGTAGGTTAATTCCTTCACTTGTGCCTAAGAACATCTACAAGGATGACAAGTAACTGTCTCTCAGCTTTCTTTTGGAAAGAATATCTTATACCCTTTGTGTATGCTTTGGCTTTAGGAAATTTTGTAGTGAGTGTTGTGTGGTTTGTTTATGTTTAGTCGGCCTTAGGGTGTGTGAAGAGTCAATTTTTAACGATGGAGGATCAACCTCTCAGAAGGCCAATAATGTTTCAAAACCTTCCTCCAGCTACCACAGTCGAGCCTCCACCGCCCCCTCAAAGGCAAGGATTATATACAGATGATTATTTTGAACCGGTAGGAATCAGTGAAGTTCCAGGTGAACTAAAACTCAGGACAAACTAGGTTGATACAACCGCAATAGAGATAGAAGACTTGCAAGCTGACGAGTTTGCAAGAAACTTTAATTCACCTCTTACTGACTTAAACGATCTTGTGATATTCCAGGTTCTTCCATTTGATTCACTGGTGATTAGTGTTCCCATGAGAAGACTTATGGCTAGCTTGGGAGAGGGTCCTTCTACCCCCATTTCAGCCATTTTAGCTGAAGGAGTGCCCCCTCCCCCAGTTGGTACTCCTAGAACAAATATACCTACTATGCATTTAACTCCAAGTAGTCGGGTGGTTCAACCATCGGCTTCCAAGAATGTAGTAGGCCCTTCTAGTGGGGTGGTCACTAGTATTCCCAGTGCACCTTTTTCTTACCCCTCTTTTGCGCACACTGCTTGGAGTGATCATGTTGGATCCTCTTCATTTGTCCAGGGTTTCCCATGGAATGGGTGGAATATTCCTCCATCCACTCCTTATGTAGGCCCTACACCTGCATATGTGGGGATGTAGTTTGGAAATACTAACTCTTATGGTCATGGTTTCCAAACTCTAGTTTCAACCCCATTCATGAGCTCTCCCTTCTTCTTTTTTAGTGGAGGGATACCTTCTCATGATTTCTGGACTCTAGACTCAACTGGATCGGCTCAAACTATTAGATTTTTATTATTAAGCTAGCAATACATTAGGATCTTTAACTAATAAAATAATAAGCACATCAATCAAACATAAGAGACAATGAACACAGTGTTTATCCTCAAGGAAACCATAAATGGAGAAAACCCCACAACTTCCTTAGAGATAGAATCATCACCAAAATTAAAACCCCAAAACAGTAAGATGATCTCCCGACAACAGTAACATCTTTCTTCCTTGCCCCAATGTCTTCTTCTTCCTCAGCTATGTGCTACAACTGAGTGTGAGTGAGTGTGTGTTAAATAGAGAGGCTAGCTCTGTATTTATACTAATTCCTGACTTAACTAAACCCAACTAGGGCTGATTCTCTAGGAGATCCTAATAACCCTAGTGCCCCAGAACTACAGGGACTTTAACCCTTGACCAATAGGAGGGTTACCCACAATGACTTGACATGAATTTTTTATATTATAGAACCTCTCGATAGGAACATTGGGGCATGACATGACCCAAGTACATTACAAATACATCCCAGAATAAACATCGGGTTACAATACATAAGAAATACAAGTAAATACATTCCAAAGTTACAATTACATCAACACTCCCTCTTAACTAGGAAGGTATTCTTTCAACACAATTTTCAGCATGAATCTTCTTCTTTGTATCATCTGGATCATCATCGATTCCTTGTCATCTTCAATTCATATTCATCTTCAAGTCATCTTCATCTTCAGGTCATCTTCATATTCAACTCATCTTCATCATTAGATCTGTATCATCACTCGATCTGGATCATCATCACTCGATCTAGATCATCACTTGATCTGGATCACCACTGGACATCGTCACTAGATCTGGTTCATCACCCGATCTGGATCATTACTATTGGATCATCGTCACTGAATCATCACAGGTGCTATCTCTTAATTCTTCTCGTCACGGGAAGTTATACAAATCCATCCCTTTTTCATGCTGGATGTACATCTACAGATCCAGTCATTTTCATACTAGATGTATCATCACACAAAGCTAGTCCTTTTTCATACTAGATGCAGAATCCACACAGAGCTAGTCCTTTTTCATACTGAATGAGTCTTCACAGAGCCATCCCTTTTTCATGCTGGGTGTGGCATCCACAAAGAGCTAGTCCTTTTTCATACTAGATGTGTCTTGACAGAGCCATCCCTTTTTCATGCTAGATGTGGAATCCACATAGAGATAGTCCTTTTTCATACTAGATGTGTCTTCACAGAACCATCCCTTTTTCATGCTGGATGTGGAATCCACACATACAACTGACAATGGAAGGAACCAATCCTCTCACCATGTCACAACTCTTACATCCAGCCATGGAAAGAACCAATCCTCTCACCATGTCGGAAGGGAACAACAGTTATATCTAACCATGGAAGGAACTAATCCTCTCACCATGTTAGAAGGGAACAGTACTTACATCTGACCATGGAAGGAACTAATCCTCTCACCATGTCAGAAGGGCACAACACTTACATCTGACCATCGAAGGAACCAATCCTCTCACCGTGTTAGAAGGGCATAGCAATTACTTCTGACCATGGAAGGAACCAATCCTCTCACCATGTCAAAAGGGCATAGCACGGACACATCACTTCCTCTTGGGAGGAATATCAATTTGGAGAACACCAAGTTTCTCCCTGAAGTACTCAAACTTCACCCTAGCCAATGGATTAGTCAACACATCAGCTATTTGTTCGCCCATCACAACATACTATAGCTTCATTGCTCCTCTCTGCACCATATCCCTGATATAGTGATACTTGATCTCGATATGCTTCGACTTGTCATGGAACACCAGGTTCTCCGAGAACTTCACACAACTCTGGTTGTCACAATATATACAAGTAGCATCTAACTGGAGATTAAATAAATCAAACAATACCTTCCTCAGCCATACTACCTCACAACTAGTTGAATAGGCTACAACATACTCTGCTTCAGCTATACTCAATGCCACATAGGATTGCTTCCTGCTAAACCAAGAGATCACACCCGATCCCATACTAAAGCAGCACCTTGAAGTGCTCTTCCTATCAATGGCACTGCCTGCCCAATCTGAATCAAAATAACCCTCCAGGTTAATCCTTTCATCGGTCTTATACTTGAGCCCATAATCAACTGTACCCTTTAGGTACCTCAGAATATGCTTTGCAGCAATCAAGTTAACATGTCTCGGATCTGTCAAGAATTGGCTCAAGGTGTTCACAGCAAAGCAAATATCTGTTCTTGTGTTTGTCAAGTACATCAAGGACCCAATCGTCTAACGATACATCATGGCATCAACTGACTCTGATGAAGCATCACTCAATAGCTTCAGGTTTGATGCCATAGGTGTGGTTCAAGTCCTTGCAATCCATCATCCCAGATCTCTTCAGGATCTCTATTACATACTTCCCTTGTCCAAGGAAGATTCCATCCACATTCTGCCACACCTCCATGCCTAGAAAATAATGCATCATACCCAAGTCCTTCATTTCAAACTCGGCAGTAAGATTCCTCTTCGTATCTGCAATCAGCCCATCCATACCTGTTACAAACAGATCATCTACATACAGTAGGAGTATCGTTGGGTTGCCATCTTCAACCTTGTAGTAAAGGTTGGAATCTACTTTACTCTTGGTAAAGCCCAAACTGTATAGGAAGTTTTCAATTCTACCGTACCATGTCCTAGGTGCCTGTTCGAAGCCGTACAAGGATTTCTTCAATCTACACACATAAGACTTCCTATCATGTGTCTCAAAACCGAGTGGTTGCTCTACATACACTTCCTCTTCCACTACACCATTCAAGAAAGTATTCTTCACATCCATATGATGTATCTTCAATTTCATCACTACATCCAAAGAAAGTACTGATTTGATGGAAGTGTATCTGGCTACTGGTGCAAAAGTTTCTTCATAATCTATTCCTTCTTTCCTGGAGAAACCACGAGCAAAAAATCTTGATTTATATTTTTCAATGCTACCATCTGCAGCATGCTTGATCTTGTAGATCCATTTGGAAGTTATGACAAACTTCCCTTCTGGTCTTGGGACAACATCCCAAACATCATTCTTCATGATCAATTGATACTCTTCGATCATAGCATCCTTCCATTCTTTTCGTTCTGCCACTTCTTCATAATTGGAAGTTTCTTTATCGATGAAATCACATAATAAGGCTACATATCCGGAGTAGGATCTGGTCCTCTTTCTTTCTCTATGATTCTCTTCTGGAGCCCCATATCTTTTCGCACCTTGGATATCTTCTCGTACCCAAGAAATTTCCCTCTTGTGAGGGTTCTTCAAATTCTCGATCTTCTTCTTGAGTTTCTTCGTTCATGGTTGTATCATGAATTATGGGTGCTTCTTCTTCTTCAAGTTCTTCAGTAGGTCTCTTTCTGGATTTTTTGTAATCTGAGTCTTCATCAAATTTTACATCCCTATTGATGTCGATTTTCTTGAATCCTGGGAAGTATATTTTGTAATCCTTCAAGCTTTCAGAGCATCCCACAAATATACCCTTCTTTCCTGAAGGATCTAATTTTGTTCTCTTCTCTTTTGGAATGTGTATGTACACTGAACATTTGAATATTCTGAGATGGTTGACTTCTGGTTTCTTGCCGGAAAAGACTTCTTCAGGTGTCTTGTTCTCAATTACTCTATGTGGATTACGGTTCTGTACCCACATCATTGTTCTGGTAGCTTCTGCCATAGATGCATAGGAAGATCTTGATCATGAAGCATAGCTCTTCCAGCTTCCACGATAGTTCTATTCTTCCTTTGTACAATCCCATTCTATTGTGGAATATATGGAGTCTACAGCTCCCTCTTAATCCCTGAGTCTTTGCATAACCCTTTGAATTCATTCGATGTGAATTCTCCACCATTATCTGATCGAAAATTCTTGATCTTATTTTCAGTGTGGTTCTCAATCAAGGCTTTGAATTACTTGAGCTTTCTGAATACTTCATCTTTGTTCTTCATGAATTAAATCCATGTCTTCCTATAAAATTCATCAATAAAAGAAACATAGTATACATACCCACTTAGTGAACTTTATGACATTGGACTGCATACATCGGAGTGGATGATTTCCAAGATTCCTTTTTCTTTGCTCTCACTACTTGGAAATGTCTTCTTTGTGTTCTTTGCTTTCACACATCCTTTGCATACCCCATCATGTTTTGCTTGAATTTTTGGAAGACCTTCAACATATTTTCTTGCAAGTGGTAGTGCCCTGTAATGTACATGTGCAAGCCTTCTATGCCAAATTTCATTTGGTTCTACTGAGTCATGAACCAAAGCTTGTTTTGGTTGGCCCTTCAATTTGTATAGACCTCCTTCTTCTTCCCCAATCACTATTGCATCGTCAAAAGTCTTTCCCTTTTGCCACATAAGAACTTGGCCATATACAAAAGCAACCCTCATTCCTTTTGCATCCAATGTAGATATGGAGAGGAGGTTCTTCTTTAGTCCTGGTACAAACAGTACATTTTTCATCTTCATAGACTTTCCATAGTCTAGTTTATAGAAGGATTCACCACTACCTTTTATTGGATACTGGTAGTCATCCCCAAGTTTCACCTGTTGAGGTGACTCATGTTCAGATAGTTTCACAAATGATTGTTTGAATCCTGTCATGTGCTTGGAAGCACCACTGTCTATGAGCCAATCATTGCTTCCATGTGAAATAGTTCTGTTATACACCTGAATGGCACCTCTCCGTCTGAGTGCTGACATCCCTCAGGTTGGCACACAAAAGGACACTTATGGATAGAGGTTTTCCCAAAACACTATAGCTTGGCTTATGATGAAATACATTCCTTATATACCCAGCTAGTTACTTTGCTATTTTACTATGTTGAGTTGTATTCGTGACTCTTCTTTTATACAACTCGCGAGTCATTCGCGAGTCCCGGTTGATGTAAGTCACGAATCTATGTATTCGCGGGTTTCCCTTATGATAAGTCGTGAATCATTCATGGGTTTCTCTACTACATACCCGTGAATGTGGTTCTTAACATTTAAACATAAAACACACGCTAATTGGAGATTATTTAACTCATTTAACTTAATTTCTTTAACTGCTACAACTTCCCCAACCTTCAAGAACTGCCTTATTTCCTCCATATAAATACAAGCCTTGGGGAGGGTGTTGGTTAGCTACACTTGGAGAGAAAAGTTATGCTGGTGGAGTTTATACAGAAGTATTTGGAGCAGTGGAACTCATAATCCTTTGGTTGCAGAGGATTCCTTGTCTCAAGCGTTGGGTTGTAATCTGAACTTCTTCATTATTGATAATAAAGAGAATCCTTCTTCGATATGTGTTTCATGTATCTTGGTTTGATAAATGTTTATGTTTATGCATCTTATATGTGATTTATCTAACATGCTTATATATATGAATCATCTTGTATCTGGAAGATTGTTTATTAAAAGGTGAAAGAAGAGCAACCTTGAAGACTTTGGAGGTGAAGCAGAGCGGAAGAGGACTAGCAAGGATCGATCTTCAGTAATCGAGTAAGTCTTTCTAATCCTCCTATTTCCTTTACTACACTTTAGAGTCAATTGTCTGCAAGTTTATTGAGTATGTTGGTAACCCCAGACCTATGGTTATTAGGTGTGTAATCCTGTACAACAGAACTGGTGACTCCACTGGGGAGCCCAGAATGCTGTAGGTTTTTTCTGTCCCCTGACCAATCTTTGCTTGTGAGTCTATGTGTGATCTTTTATCCTGTTTCATACTTGCCTCATTATTTGAAAGTCTTAGGGTTTTTATTTGTTTTTGAGAAAAATTTCATACCCATTCGCGAGTTGTCCTTCTAGACAGTGGCGAATACTGGTTTGCATTCGCGGGTTGTAATAATAGAGAGTCGTGAATCATTCGCGAGTTGCTCTTATAGATAGTCGCAGATACTTATGGAAATAGGGATTTTTAAGTCAAAGTTTCCTTGTTCTTTCCTTTCTATAATCTATGTTTTCTGAGTGGATTTTCATTATAAATGTTGTGTAGCTTGTTTGAACAAATTGGGTGATCACACTTCGTGCTTTTTGAAAGCCCTTGAGTCTCTTTTTGCTTGGATTATTTACTATTTACATACTGAAGTGGTTTGGCCTCTTTGGGTTGTGGGTTAAAGTGTCTTGGTCCATATCAGTTATCAGGGTCTTGGGCTCTGTTTTTTCAAGTCTGTCTTCTGACAGTGGATGGTTGTCACTTGCCTTTGTAAGTTTGCAGTGATTTTTATCATTGTTTGCACCCAAGCTAGGGTTCCTAGCCTTCCTCTTCATGGTGGTCTATTGGTTCTGTCAGCCTATTTGCTTCAGTTTGTTGCTTTTATACAGTTTATAAGTTTGAATTTTACTCAAGTAGAGTGCATTGTAGATGCATAGTATATTTTTGAGCATTTTTAAACGTGAAAAGAAAACATAGTTAAAGCTTTTGCATTCTGATTTTGCATAAAGTAGTGTTCATTTAAATTTGAAAATATTATCTCAAAAAACTACAAAAATATAGGCTTAGCTTCTTTCATCGTTGCTTTCATTTCATCAATACATATTTGCAAGAAAATAAAAAGAAGTTTGTTTTTATAATGGTAATTTTGCTTTGAATACACCTTTGCTTTCATTTATTTCTTATTTGAGTCAAAACACCATACAGTATACCACTCCATTTCCTATTGAGTAAGAAACAACCCTTTAAAATGAACGCATAAATTAAAATTTACTAGTAAGTTTTGTTTTCTAGGGGCCTTTCACCTACTAGCTTAGGCTAGACTTGTGGGCTAGGAAGTGTAAACTTCCCACAAGTTATAAAACTCAGACGTAGTGGACCTTTATTTAGGTAAATCCTTGACTTTGTCACTGTATCTGGGAAGCTCCTCTCAAACGGGAGTTAAGCACTAGGCCGCATGGACGCTTGGACAGAGGATATAACCCTCCGAATCCTTGTCAAAGCATAACCCAGGACTTTTACGCATCTGGGGATTCTGTCCTAGACATATTTTTGGGCTCAGCTACCCTACCCATGCGTACGAGTTCGGCTGATGACTGTCCCCCCAGACTGTTGATACTGCCAAGGTAGCCTTTAGTCTCTTGTCTTTTTAGGGTTCATACCTAGGTAAACCGAAAGGTTATTTCTGGTTCACCTTGAATAGGCTTGGAAGGTAACCCTTGTTGAAAGTGTAGGAGGGCGGTGGGTGATTCCTCCACTTGTGCCTAAGAACCACTTCAAGGACGCCAAGTAATCGTTCATCAGCTTTCTTCGGGAAAGTATATCTTTTACCCTGGTTTGATTGCTTGAGACTTTAGGAAATTTTAGTGTATGCTCTGTGGTTTTGCCTGTGTTTAGTTGGCCTTAGGGTGTGATTTGTTAAATTTTTAATTCTGGAGGACCAACCTATTAGAAGGTCAAGAAGGTTGAGAAACCTTCCTCCTATCACTGCATTGGAGCCTCCACCTTTACCTCAAAGGCGGAGATTAGACACAGACGGTTCATTTGAACCTGTAGGAATAAGTGAAGTTATTGGTGAACCAGAACTCATTGCTAACCGTTTCAATCTTGACATAGTTGAGATAGAATAATTGCAGACTGATGAGTTTGCAAGAAATTTTAACTCCCCCTTGACTGATTTAAACAATCCTGTGATCGTCCAGGTTAGACCTTTTGATTCACCAGTACTAGGTGTCCCTGTGGGTAGAGTCATGTCTTCTGTGGAGGAAAGTCCTTTTGTGTTCACCTCAACCCTCCCAGTTGAAGGGGTACTACCTCCCCTGGTAAGTGCCCCTAGATCTAGTTTGCCTTCTACACCTTTGACTCCAGCGAGCCGGGTGGTTTAACCACCGGTTCAGTCCAACATAGGAGGTACTTCTGGTGACATGGTTGCTGGGATCCCCAGCATAACTACCATTCCTTCTTCCTTTCCTTAGACTACATAGAGTGGTCTGGTAGGATCCTCGGCTTATGTTCAAGGATTTCCTTGGAATGGGGGGCACATTCCCCCATCCAATCCATACGTAGGTCCATCTCCTTCATATGTAGGACTGTAGTTTGGGAGTAACACCTCTTATGGGAAAAGCTTCCAAACCCCTATTTTGGCCCCATACACTAGCTCTCCCTTTTCGCTATTTAGCGGAGGGATACCTGCTCCTGTCTTTCAATCTCCTATTTCTATGGGGATGGCCCGAACCTCTTACACTACACTTCCCACACACAATCCTGTGGCTTACAGATGGAATTCGTTTCAAAGCAACCTCCCCACTTCACAACCAGTGGCTGGGAGCAACCCCACTTTTTCCCATGGGCATTCGGGGGCAGGTCCCTCTAATCCCAAAGCTGGCACATCTAGTGCCCCGGTTAGGCCCAAACTTCCATTTCTGGAAAATTTAAACTTTCCAGACTTGTCAAAATTGATGAATGACCCGGTGAGGCATGACCCCTTTTGGCCACCTGTTCCCACCAAGTTACCATTGGACATCCCTATGTTCGAAGGAAAAACTAGTGAAGATCCTGGGGCACATGCCACCACTTTTCACTTATGGTGTTCTTCCAATTTGTTGAATGAGGATTCAATTAGATTGAGGCTATTCCAGAGGACCTTGACAGGTACGGCGGAAAAATGGTATATTGAATTGCCTTCTACTGCCTTTAGTAGTTTCTGGGATTTGGCTAGTGCTTTCCTTAGCCACTTTCGGCTTCTGGTTCGATACAATTTTGGAACGGACTTGTTGTCTAATTTTAGACAAAACAAGGCTACCCACATCTTGGATCATATCCAAGAGTGGAGGAGGCGAAAGAGCCTTATTAAAGCCACCATTCCTCCTGAGTTTCTATTAGAATGGTTCCTTAAATCACTGTTTCCATACATATCTAAGGATGTTTCCACATCAGGAGTAACGAACAAATAAGAAGCCATACTCAGGGCCCAGTAGTTAGACTTGATTTATTCATAGTCTAGGATCTTGTATGAGATCATCCCTGAGGCACTGAGGCCTTCACACGAAGCGGAGAAGCCTAAGCCTGGACCCCATGCCAATGGTGTGGTTGGGTCTGTTAACTCTCCCACCGTAGAGTCTTTAACTAAGAAACTTCACCAGTTGTCTGTCAAACAGTCTACAGCGAAGGCAGCAAAGGATGCCCCCTCTCCCCAGAATGCAAATTTTTTTGCGCAAACCTCTCAGAAGGGAAATCAGCAGCCCGACGGGAAGAAAAAGAAAGGTAAAAAGGGAGAGGGAAATAAAAACAAGCCAAATCCCACGAACAATGCTGATGGGGGAAAAAAAGAAAAGAAGAAGGTCAATTTCCCTTGTAATTTGTGCCAAGAGGACCACCTTACTCACCTTTGTCCCCTTATGGATCAAGCCCAGAAGCTGCTCAAAGCTCAACAACCGGCTGTCCTGAAGGATCCTTTTCCCCAAGGACAGAACTCTGCTTCAATATCTAATGTAGCAGGGGGCACTCAAACTGCCCCTGGCCCTAACTATATCAACATGGTTCGATCTTCGACTTTGTTGTAGACAAGGAACAAAAACTATGAGAAAGAGACTCTTGAGAAGGGTAAAGCTGTAGGTGAAACTTCCAACCCTCTCACAATAGAGAAACCTGCTGAAACTATGCCAAAGATACCGAAAGGTGTTTTCAAGAAGACCTTGCATAACCCCAATGCTAGGGCTGCTTCAAACTACTATGTGGTTGAAGATATAGCTCAAAATCCGTGTGCAATGTCATCTTTAGAGGTGTTACAAAGTTGTCCTGCCCAGCGGGATGCCCTCTTAGCAGCTTTAGGTAGCATGGATTCTTCGAGTCTCATGGAAAAATTTAACTTATCTGATGTCAAAATTCACCTACCCTACCATGTAGCCCTATCAATAGATGTCGTCCATTGTGGTAATACCATTGGAAGGGCAGTTGTTGATGAGGGAGCCTCTACATGTGTTATGTCCTTGACCTACTAGAAAGCTCTTGGATCCCCAGAGTTGGTCCCATCAAACACTTTACTTACTGTTTTTGATGGAAGATCCTTCCATCCCCATGGTATCCTGCCAGGTTTTGAGATTAAATTGGCAGGCAAAGGAGTGTCTGTTGAAGTAGAAGTGATTGATGCTCCCTTGGACTACAATTTGCTTCTAGGAAGGAATTGGACTTATGCAATGTCTGTTGTTGCATCGGTTGTTCTTCGTGTCGTGGTTTTTCCACATGAGGGAAAGTTGGTTACTGTTGACCAACTTGATTTTACTCAAAAAGGCTGTTTAGAGTCTAATGAGTCCGCTGTGCCATTGGTTGATCAGGTAAAACCTGTTGCACAGAGCTTGGGGGCTAGAATGTACACATCACTGATGGGCACATTTGATCTTCCAGCCCTGGTTAATTACATTGGTTCTACTAGTGTGGGGAAGTCCATCGCTATGATTGTCGATAGGACTGATCCTTGGGTCCTCCCAACTTCCCATGAACCGAAAGTTCCCTTATCGGCAGTGGAGGTAGCTTATCAAGCCATCATTCAAGCCACTGTTGATCCCATTCCAAATCCTCTAACAGTCTCAGACGATCTGGAAGAAGTTTATTTGCCCGCATGGGCAGAAAACTCTTTGCATTCCATAGATTGCTTAGACACCATTTTACCTTCTGATGAAGCTATTTTGGAAGCTATGAGTGGACATGATAAGATTTGTGAGGATCTTCATCATCGATCCTATTTTCTTCCAGAACTAAGCAAGATAGAAAACCAAGAGTTTAAAGTGAGACTGTCAAAAGATGTTGAGGTACCTATCAACCCTTTTCCTAGGGAAGGGGTGTTTACTGAGGGGAATATGGAAAATATTTCTGCCACTATACCCATCAACATCTCTGTGAACCCAGATGTCGTGGAAAACATCTATATAGGTGCAAACTACTCTCCAGAGGAGATTTCTATCTACACTGCCCTTTTTAAGGAGTTCCGCAATATCTTTGCCTGGTCATATGAGGAGATTCCAGGCATTGATCCATCTATTGTTCAACATGAAATCCAAACCTATCCTGATGCCAAACCGGTTCGAAAAAAATTAAGACCCGTGAACCTGCGTAAAGCGGTGGCTGTGAAGGCAGAAGTTGAAAAGCTGTTGAAAGCTGGTTTTATATATCCCATAGCTTTGACTGAACGGGTGTCCAACCCTGTTCCTGTTGATAAAAAGAAAGGGACTATTCGTATTTGTACAAACTTTAGAGACCTCAATAAATCTTGTCCTAAGGACAACTACCCCACACCATTTATTGACCAGATCATAGATGCATGCGCTGGGAGTGAGGTGTTTTCGTTTATGGATGGTTTCTCCGGCTACAATCAAATCCAAATCAAACCGGAAGACCAACATAAAACTGCTTTCATTTGTCCTTGGGGTACATTCGTGTATAAAAAAATGCCCTTTGGATTGAAAAATGCTGGGGCTACCTTTCAACGAGCTATGAAATTTTCTTTTCATGACATAAAATCCATTGTCGAACCATGCCTTGATGATCTGACTACACATTCTCGCAAGACGATCCAACATCCAGATCATTTGCAGTTTGTTGCCTCCTTTTCACACACCTGGGTCACGTGGCAGAAATCTTCAAGTCACTCGGTGTGTCCTTGGGGGCAATTCTCGAGTCAAGGTTGTCATCTTGTTCTTGACTCCTCCGTTTAGGCTCAACTCCTAATGAAGCCAAGGGGGGTAGACCCTATTAAGTTACTAAGGATGATTTCTTAGTGTGGTGATGTTAAACTGAATCAGTTATTTAGGAGTTTGAAGATTTTAACTATAAACAATTAAAGATGACAAGATACGAAGATAAAAACACAAAAGCACAAAGCTGATACACAATTTATATATATAAAGCAAATATGACCAGTGCCTTAGAATGGAGTCAAATCAAAATGATCAATGTGCTTGCATGTGCTTGGAGTGAATGTTTTGCGATTGCATCTTGGTATGTTTTAAGTTAAAATTGAAGTATGAATTGATTAAACTAGGCTAAGGGGGGACTCCAGATATACCCGAGAGTACTTGGAGTATGTCCAAAACAAAACCTTCATGGCTACCCGCAAGGAATATGTGGGCTGAAATAGAGTCTCTGGGGCTATTGTTCATAACGCACCCGTTAGGGTGTGACAGAGATCGGCACCCCGAGGTCACTTTTCAGAAGTTCTCGCTTCCTTTGGGTATTTTGCCACCGTAAAGGTTTGATCGAGGTGTTGGATTTTCACCTGATGGTTTGTTAATTGGGGAAGGTGAGTCCTAATTATGCTAGTCACCCAAGTGCTTTTGATACAGCTTGACTGATCAGACGAACCGCAGCTAAGTGCAGAGCATACACACTAGATTCTTGTAAATTTTAATAAGTTTTAAAGTGGATGTTCTTGTTTAAAAGAAAATCCTCCAAGAACCTCTTTCGACCCAAGTGGATATCAATCGAGGAATCGAGGAGGGGTTAATTTTATAATTTCCAATAAACAAGTGATGAAAAAATAAAACAACTACATAATTCTGGTTTCTTAATTAATCCTACCACGAATCTCTTTCCCCTTTCGGGTCATGTTGGGCGATAGGGCAGACCCAGGTTTAATCCTTTTATGTCGCACCAACAAAAGACCCACTGTGTTGGCCTTTTCAGCAACAACTTGCGCACAGGTTGCAGTCTCACCCGAAACAGCAATGGGGTGCCGCAGAATCAGGTTTCTGCAAGCAGAGAGGGATATTACTGTACCTTAGCCTTTACTAACTTATTAATCAATAATTACACAGCTGTGTCATTCACTTTTATACAACTTCGCAGATAGATAAACAACCGTGACTTGCTTAACCCACTACAGCGAATTCACGGCAAAGCTTGTTATTAGCAGTGATCTAAGTTATCAAATGTATACAGTTATTAATGCATAAAAGACAACAGAAATTGAAACAACACAAGAAACCACAACCCCAAATATAACGTGGTTCATCCCCAGTGTAGGGACTGCGTCCACAAACTGTGTTTTATTCAACTTGCTACAAAACCACAGTTCGATCTGCGCACTCAGCTGCAGATCCCTTCAGTCCTTAACAGTCGCGCACACAGCAGCAGGCCTCTACGCACACAGCTGCAGATCTTTTCTCAATCTTCTTACAAAAACCCTCTACACACACAGCTGGGACTTAACCTTTCCTTACAAAATCAGCCTTAACTTCGCCTTAATCTTTCTTACATCATAAAACCTAACCTTTCTTATTTACACAAGTGCCTATTTATAGCACACTGTTAACAAAAACATGGATTCAATACCATGGGAACCCAAAACCATAAACCTTGGTCTTAAGCCGCGGGTTTATTACAATAGAAGACTTTGATTTAACCCCCGACACCCCTAAGACTATTTTCATTCAAACCCGCGGAGTTACCCATCTTAAGGACCATTGAGGTGCACGCCCTAACAGGCCCCTAAGACTCACCAGTGTCCCATCCCGGGGCACTTATCTGCTCGGCTAGTGGTAAAATTTGCTTGGCGAAGACATTGTGCGTTGGTTCCTGGAGTCCTCCCTACTAGTGGTCGGCTTCCCGCTTCTTTCTATTGCTTGATATTGGTGTGGAATAAGGCCTTGTGGGTCCATCTGCAACCCCATCCTTTGGTTGGGTTGGCGATACTTAACCATCCATAGCTTGGGGTCCCCTGGAATTGTGTGTCACGCTACATAAGACACATAGCTGCCATGGTTCTGCTATGCCGAAAGATTTCAGGGTAGGGCTCGCCAGAGTCGTTTGGTGAGGTCTTATGGCCATCGTGGCTCCATGTTAGAGCAAATTTGTGCCTACCTTCGCCTGGTTTAGAGAAAACTTCTGCCTGCCTGTGCACCTAAGCCGAATACGACTGTACTGGTAGATTACTCAAAAGGTTCTGCAATCCTCTCTCTCTGAACTCTCGTACTAGCTCCTGGACTTCATAATTGTTTGACATGGCTCCAGTCAAGCAAACTCCACGAAGTGCTTCGAGGAAGATTTCACAAGCCAATGTAGCTTACTTATAGAATTCTGTTACAGAATCTGTCATCATAGTGTAGTAATGACATCAAATCTGCTTGAATACCAGAAATCTCGCCACACCCAGCCTGAGATTTTCCCGAAATCTCATAATTACAGTTATGAAGAGTAGCTCACATGCCGCCACTGTCAAATGTATTTTGTCCCATCCATCTCATCCTAGGCTGCGACACGGTTCCAACCTATGACATAACAACCACTTTCCCCTTCGTCACAGGGTGAACCTGTGTCCCCTCACCAACCTTCGGCTTCCCATACGACATTCCCCAGTGTGGCGAGCAGCTATGCTCGGTACGTAAACTTTTCTTTCTTGGTGCCACCTTCAAGTCTGAGTACTTGTCCTGTCCCTGTACTTCTTTAGACGGCTCCCATTTATCATAGAAGGAAAGAGCTCTCCATTTAACTTAGCTAGTTGGACTGCGCCCCCATCAGTAACTTTCTGGACTATATACGGTCCCTTCCAATGTGTTTTAAACTTTCCGGGGAACTTCATAAATTTGCTATCATAGAGGAGCACAAGATCACCCTGCTGGAATTGTTTCTTCTTAATGTGTCTTTCATGCCATGCTTTTTCGTGAGCTTTCTACACCTGTTGCTGGAAACCTGCAATAAATCTATCCTCCTCGAGTTCTAGTATCTGTTTCAGTCTCTCTGTTATTATGGCTGGGTCATCCATCTCGGTGAAAGCAGATATTCTGAGGCTGGGAACAATGTATTCCATAGGCATGACGGCTTCTTTCCCATAAACCAATCGGAAAGGTGTATGGCCTATCAACTTTTTGCAAGTAGTTCTGTAAGCCCATAGCACTGTTGGAATGCGAAGGTCCCAATCATTTCTGTTAGCATTACAAATCTTTGTCAAAGCATGCTCCAAGATCTTATTAAAAGCTTCGATAGTCCCATTGGCTTGTGGATGATAGGCTGTACTTTTCTGATGGTATACTTGAAATTCTTCAGTCAGCACTGCAATAGTTTTATTTAAGAAATGTGATCCTTGATCGCTCATAAGGACACGAGGACACCCAAACCTAGACAAGATGTGATCGAAGATGAATTGCGCAGCTGTAGTAGCACTACAGTTCTTGACCGGTTGGGCTTCAGCCCAACGGGTAAGGTAGTCAGTTGCTGTAATAATATATCTCGCACCAGACTTCTTTGCGGGGGGGTTGATGGGTCCAACAAATTCAATGGCCCATTTGTCAAAAGCTTGTAAGGTTACCTACGGAACTAGGGGCATTTCATCCCACCGAGATGCTTTGCCTATCCTCTGACAGATGTCGCAGCTGTGGCAATATTCTCTTGCATCCTTGTGAACGGTGGGCCACCATAAGCCAGCTGTCAAAATCTTCTTTGTTGTAGATTTCCCTGCATAATGACCTCCTGCTGCGCCAGAATGTGCCTCGGCCAGAATCAGGGGTCGTTCATGCTCCAAAACACACCTGCGCAGTATTTCATCTGGTCCCATCTTGTACAGTTGGCTGGATATTAGGGTGAAGTCCGCTGCTCGCACTACCAGCTGCTTTTTCTATTGTGTGGTCATTTCAGCAGGTGGAAACATTGTAGACAAGTACTGAGCAATATCCTGGAAGTATTCATCGACTATCTGGATGGCAAACAGCTACACGTCAGGGAGGCCCTCATCCAAACTGGTGGGTTCTTCGCCTGACTCGAGCCTCGACAAGTGGTCAGGTCCTAGGCTCAGTCTCCCAGGCTTAACTATGATTTCGAAGTCATATTCTTGGAACAGAATCAGCCATCTACATATTCTTCCTCCTAGCACTGGCTTATTAACCAAATATTTCAAAGCGGAATGGTCAGTAAACATCTTAAAATGTGATCCTAATAGATAATGTCAAAACTTTTGTAGTGCATACACCATAGCAAGGCCTTCCCGCTCGGTTGTAGTATAATTTTTCTCTGCAGTGGATAATTTTCTACTGGCAAAAGAAATAGGGTGGTCGATCTGACCTGCGCCTGGCTGAGCCAATACCACCCCTAGAGCAATGGAGGATGCGTCGACATGCACATGAGATTCTTTGTTCCAGTCAGGAAATACTAGAATAGGGGCAATAACCATTTTTTTCTTCAAAATATCTAAGCTGGCCTGGCACTCCGGTGTCCATTCGAACTTATTATCTTTCTTCAACTTCCTTTCCATCGAAGCGGTAATTTGAGCATATCCTTGGATGAATTTTCTGTAGTAACCAGTGTGACCGAGTGTCGTGCACAGTTGTTTGATGGACTGCGGGGGTGGCATATTTACAATAATAGCTATCTTCGCAGGATCCATCATCAATCCCTACTTACAGACAACATGAACAAGGAGAATTCCAAAAGGGGCACAAAAGATACACTTTTTTAGATTCAAAGCAATCTGGTGATGTCTACACTTGTTTAACATAAGTCTCAAACTAGTGAGGTGATCTTTTACTAGCCCAAAAATAGTCCAATCATCAAAATAAACTTCTAAGAATTTATGTATATATTCCTTGAACGCAGAGATGACGACCCTAGAAAATATAGCAGGTGCATTCTTCAGCCCAAAGGGCATGACAGTATAATGAAAGGACCCCATTTCGGTAGCAAATGTTGTACTATGGCGGTCTTATGGAGAAATTCGGATCTGATGGTAGCCAGAAAACCCATCAGTGAAAGAGTATATTTCTTGGCCTCCAACATTGTCGAGCACTTCGTCTGTAAAGGGGGTAGGAAAGGGATCATGCAGATAGGAATCATTTAATTTCCTGAGGTCGAAACAGATGCGGATTTCACCATTAGTCTTCTTCTCCTGGACCACCATAGGACTGACCCACTCATATTCTTCAACAGGCTCAATTATTCCTGTGGTGAGCATCTTATCCAGCTCCACCTTATCCTTTTCTTTATACTTCGGATTCAATCTATAAGGCCGTTGTTTCACAGGTTTTGCATCAGGTTTCAAAGGGATCTGCATTACACCAATATCACCCAAGATACCCTTCATTTCGGAAAACTTTGTTGGAAAAATATCTTGGTACTCATGGAGAAGTTGGGTTACCTTGCTGACCATTTCATCATCCCAATAGTCACCAATTGTGGCGAGCTTAGGCTGTTCTTTAGATCCAATGTTAACTGTGCATGTCTTCAGGGGCTGATTTACTTCCGGGGCTTCAATGACTGGTCCTTTCACATTGCAGCATCCTTCTGACTCAGGGATAGAGATATTGCGTGGGTCCTCATCCTCCGCAATGGCGAAGTTATAACATTCTAGGGCGTGGGCTTCCTGCACTGTCCAATCCGATCGTTGTTCTACTAGTTCTTGGTCATCAAAGACCTTGGTATGGATGATCCTGATAGCTGTGTCTAGAGCTGGGCAGACATCATTAGTAGAAAAAGTATGTATAAAACTATGGACAAGAAAGTCCCAACTTATAGTATCTAGGCGGAGCTCAGCTTCCTCGTACCAGGTCTGAGCTATCGGTGCCAGGGTATGGACGAATCGATGTACCCATTCATTCCGAGGTACATACCTCCATGCTTCATAGCAGTTTTCCAAGTGTGCTTGTGGAATATATTTTCCATCAAACTTGCTTCGCACCTCCTCAGGCTGGCCCTTAAATCTCAGTCGAAGGAGCCTCTGACGGGCTTCCCAGTTAGGAATCTGCGGCTTATGGCTCTTCCACCATCTGGCAGCTGAGACTCTGAGTGCTGACTCCAGAGAAGTCATTTTCTGTGGCTCTGGTATCTGACCTGAGAATTGTACGATAAATGGGTCAGGGTCTATTGAACCATCAAAAGTAGGGAGAGCGCTTGGTTGTGAGCTGAGCCATCTGAGAGATTTAGTAGGTCTGGTACTACTATGGCCATGGAGCTCATATAATCGGTTCTGCCAACTCTCTAAGTCATCCTCCGAGTTGGTCATACAGGAGCTACCAGACTCCCAATCTATGGTAGGAGGATCCTTAGAACCTCTGTCCTACGCGGTGATAGTGTAGATGTGCTCCACATCATCCTGATCCTTTTTTCGGAGTGGTTCTGTGTACTGTTCCCCCTGTGAGGGATCCAGGGGTAGGATGACTCTCAAGTATTTCCCTTCAAAGATCATATGTCTCTTCTTTAGGTTAATAACTACAACATTTTCCATTTCCCATTCAATTCCTAACAAGGCTGGGTAGGGGTCGCTATCATCAATGATCTCAATTACTTCGAAGTCCACGATAGTACTGACCCCGGCAATATCTGTTTAGACACTCAGGAAACTTCCTAGAGGCACAATCCTTTGCTGGTTGGCTAGCCGCAACTGGATAGGGGACCAGGCGAGGGGGGGTTTTCCCATGTGTTCCTAGGTTTTTTTAGTTAACACATTTACGTCGGACCCTAAGTCCAAGATAACATCAGTCAGATGATATGCCCCTATCTGAGCATTCAATCTCATTTCCCTGCCGGTTCTGTTCACTCTATGAACAGTTTTGTCTTGAACAGAACTGTGGTGAGGTCCACAGGAAGCGATGACTTCTTGTAGCTTAGTCAGAGCATCCTAATCTCGTAACAGTTTGAGGCAACTCTGTAAAAAGGAGGATAGGGTACTTACGTTATCCCACGGGGCTTCCTGGGACCGCGAAGATAGTTGCTGAGATTGTGTAGGTGTAACGGATGTGCTAGGGCCAGCAAAATCTTTCTTAGCTTCCATAAATGTATCTCTTTCTCTTGTGATATCAAATGCTGGGATTTTCACAGGGGCCTTACGAACCCGAGCGTCGGCGGGCTGTATTTCTGTATTCGGTGGGTGTGTCGTAGCTCCACTCCATGTGACAACATTGATAGTTGTGGCAGGTCTGGGCTCAACTGAAATCATCTGGATATTCCGCGTGGGGGCACTCTATCATGCCTGAATCTTAGCTATGAGCTGCGGACACTGCTCAATCACATGATCTACCGCGCGGCAGTATCGACATGTCGTAGCAGGGTTCTGACAGTCGCGAGCCAAATACCCAGCTTGGTTACAATTGTAACATACCAACTGGCCTCAGCCTTTGTCGGCCATACCACCACGGCCTCCAGATGAACCTCTACCAGAGGCACCCCCCTGGTAACCATAGCTATCACTATTGGGGCCGTCATTGCGCACCCGATAGGCATCATAGGTGCGGAACTCATCCTCATTATGACCTACGGACTTGCAAGGGTTCTTAGGTCCCTGTCCGTACCATTGCAGCAGGTGACAGTTCTCGGGTCAGTGCTGACCTGTTGTTCTGCAGAGCTCACAATATAGAACTTGTGGTGGAAATGGGTCCGACGCACCTGTACGCAGGTACTTGCTTACCAGAGGGCACCATTCCTTGTCGTGACCTTCGGTTCGACATTGTGTACACCAAACCTCTTCACAATCAGGTTTTCCCTTTTTCATCTCGCGAAGTTCCAGGGCCATCGCGGCTAGCTGCGCTTGGATTTGAGCAATACCAGAATCATCTCCGACAGGGGCAGTATCCAGCTTCATTGCAATTTCCAGAGCCTCTTGCTGGTCAGCAACCTGCTGTTGCATGAGCGGAGTTCTGATATGTGGTAATAATGCCACGATAAACCATTCCTTGTGCTGCGCAGGACTAATGGTAAAGCTGACTTGGTCGAGGAGGAATTTGAATCTCTGGTCAAAGTCCCACACAGATTCGTCGCGCCGCTGTTGAATCTCTTTGAGTTCGGTGATGCTCTGCGATTCCGCTTTAGGCTTTTTAAATTCTTTGGTTATGGCTGCCTTAATCTCATCTAGCGTAGGGCTCTGAGTACTGGAGAACTTCATGAACGAGGTTAAAGCCCTATCCCGGAAAGAAGTAATGAGCTGCGCGGCTCTCACATCTGGGTCTGCAATTTTCTTCGCATTCCATACTGTTTCACATAAAAACCAGAACTGTTCGGGGTCCTCTGATCCCGTGCCTTTGAAGATGGGGAGCTTAATGTCATCAACCAGGTGGGCCATGGTGGTTCTGGGAGGAGGGCAGGACGTTTATGGGGAGGGATTTACAGGGACAGACTCGCCTGTGGCCGGAATACTTGGACTTGGTTGATTGTCTGACTGCGATGGAATTTCAGGGGTAACAGGGATTCACTGCGGGGTGAAAGGGGGGTTTCCAAGCAAAGGGATTTCCTCAGAGCCTGACTCTTCAGAATTTATAGGGGAAGACACGGTAGCCTGACCTAAGGAATAGGAGTCAAAATCTCTTTTGTACCTTTTTCCACTTTGCAGCAAACCACTTTGCTCGTCAAAGGTATTATCACTTGCAAACATATGTTAGTACTACAAAGCTAGCAGTCGGATTCAAACCACAATATACCCTTTTCAACCAATAGTATTTTAATCCGCAAGCTTAATGAATTCAAAAACTTACCACGGGGACCTTTGAAGAACTGTCGTTCAGCTTCGCTGAAGGAGGTACTTGTGTTAATGGCAAACTCTATTACGAAAGCTTCCAATGTGCGCGTCGTCCAGAAATCAACAGCTTGGGATACCTCATTGTTCACGTGTTGCACAAGATTGACCCTTGTGGGGGTCCACGTGGGAACCCGTCGAGCTTGGCAGTTTGTCCTTCTTTCTATTAACCTAGACAACCACTGGTGCAACTCTATGTGGATACTACTAAAAAAAATTTCATAAGCATCACAAAAAACATACCTTTGTAAAAAGTCACGTGCCCTACAATGCGAATTTGTGTTCTCTTGTTGCGTGAATTGCAGATAAGTCTCAGCAAACCAATCACCGATTTCCATCACAGAGGGCCTCCAGAACATAGCCCTCGAGGTACGACGTAAACCCCTCTTGAGCAGATACTGAGTTCAACTGGCAACGGAACCAATTTGTTGGGAAATAGGGCAGACCCGGGTTTAATCCTTTTATGTCGCACCAACAAAAGACCCACTGTGTTGGCCCTTTCAGCAACAACCTACGCACATGTTGCAGTCTCACCCGAAACAGCAATGGGGTGCCGCAGAATCAGGTTTCTGCAAGCAGAGAGGGATATTACTGTACCTTAGCCTTTACTAACTTATTAATCAATAATTACATAGCTGTGTCATTCACTTTTATACAACTTCGCAGATAGATAAACAATCGTGACTTGCTTAACCCACTACAGGGAATTCACAGCGAAGCTTGTTATTAGCAGTGATCTAAGTTATCAAATGTATACAGTTATTAATGCATAAAAGACAACAAAAATAGAAACAACGCAAGAAACCACAACACCAAATATAACGTGGTTCACCCCCAGTGTAGGGGCTATGTCCACAAACTGTGTTTTATTCAAATTGCTACAAAACCACAGTTCGATCTGCGCACTCAGCTGCAGATCCCTTCAGTCCTTAACAGTCGCGCACACAGCAGCAGGCCTCCGCGCACACAGCTGCAGAGGTCGTCCACACACATAGCTGGGAATTAACCTTTCCTTACAAAATCAGCCTTAACTTCACCTTAATCTGTCTTACATCATAAAACCTAACCTTTCTTATTTACACAAGTGCCTATTTATAGCGCATTGTTTACAAAAACATGGATTCAATACCATGGGCACCCAAAACCCTAAACCATGGTCTTAAGCCGCGGGTTTATTACAATAGAAGACTTTTATTTAACCCCCGACACCCCTAAGACTATTTTCAGTCAAACCCACGGAGTTACCCATCTTCAGGACCGTTGAGGTGCGCGCCCTAACAGGTCAATCGGGAAATTGTGCGGTAAGTATTATGATTACTTTGAAAAGTACAATATGGAATATGGAATTAATAAATAAATCAAGTATACTATCCTGCAACTTATATCAAATCTAGTAAAAAATAAATAAGCGGAAAGCGACGAAAAGGGCACCGACGCAAATCCCCCCAGGGGGGATGGGGAATGGGCTCGAAAGAGCCTATTCCAAAGGAAAATTTATTTATTATTTGTTACAATATCAGAGGACTGATATATCAATTCTTATTTGTCCTTATATATGCTGAAACCAATATCTTACAGTTATACAAAAAATTTAAGAATTTTGTGACAAAAGGGAGACCCCTGGGGGGATTTGAGCGCTCCAAAAGCCACTTTGGACAGAAGCTTCCTTTATTCTATGTAATACCTGATAAATCACAGCAAGAAATTTAGAATAACATATGCCCAAAAGCACTTTATGAGTAGCTTTTGGTCATTCTACTTTATCTCAAAAATAATGCGGTTAAACCAGCTAAACCGGTGAAAAAGGAACCAAGGAAAGCAAGATTTCCTTGGGATATTGGCTTGCTGTTTGTGCATCCAATTAAATTGCACTGATATTGCAGAATATTAAATTTATAACAGTGAAAGGAAATCTAATGCACATGATCTACAATTTTTCTTTCAAATTCATGCAAAAAGGACAATTTCCCTACAACTAGATCTGGGATGCTTATGATACTTTTTTTAAGTGCAAGATATAGGATATGAGCTATGAAATATTAGATATATGTATATTTTACTTTGATGAAACATATCCAAATGAAATCACAACTATGAACTGAAAAGGTAACCGGGTAAAGTGTTGATTTTTTTTTTAGAAATGAGAAGAAGAGGAAAGAAGGTCGGATCGTTGCTTGAATGGAGCAAGCTGGAAGGAGGCCCTTTCATGGAGTGCTGAGGGACAGAGTCTTGAGATTATTGGATAGGAAAGGAGTCAATATATATCCACACCCTCATCCAAACGAAAACCTGCAACTAAATAACACAAGCCTGCACAAACCTCGTGAGATCTGGATATGGATGTATAAAGCAACAAAAATGAGAGATTATGCAGAAATAACCTTATTTAAGCATATAACTAAGATTTTTGAGCATACATCATATGGATAAACAAGAATAAACAATCTAGCTTTCTTATTTTATACCCTTACTAGATTCAGCCGAATCCTTGAAGCCAGAACACAGAAACAACACAGAATTTGGCAAGAAGTTGCAGCTACCACATCAGCAGCATAACACTGAGCATCCACACAATCAAAAGCACTACATAGTATAGCCTCCAAAGCTTCTTTATTCACAAATAATGATCAAGTACAGAGTTACAATGGCAATCCCTTCAGTCCAGCTCTAACTAGCTTGGAAGAGGGAGCCTCAAGCAGGATATATACAATTTGCAGGCCATCTAGCCCAGGGGGGGGGAAATTCCTCATGGAATCAAGTGAAATCAACTGATGGAGAGTTCATCAATGCACAACTGAAGTTGGATTGAGCCTACTTGTCAATAGGGGGCCTGATCTGGCTGACACATCAACCCATACACTGACACATCGACCCAAAACTCATCCAGATGAGCCAAA
>LPNX010579023.1:808717-819451 GCA_001517045.1 Pseudotsuga menziesii | reverse complement strand
TTGGGAGACACCTATAGGACAGGCCATTGCCTCATTTGGCACCCATGTAAGTTCTCCTAATGATGAAGAAGAACATAGGAAATACCGTGCTGCTATTCTCCGTGCATAAGAGGTAGAAAAGCAAATTGATGACCTATTAGGCTCTACACCAGTACGTTCCACATCTCTTCCTATGGGATATCATTCACTAGCCAATTCTATGAGACCCATTGAATTGATTATAGATCGTCCATTAACAACCCACAACCTAGGTCAATTTACCACCCCTCTCACCTCTCATGTTATGTATGTTCCAAATATTCCCAGGTCTTTTGCATCTAGGTCCCAACCTTCAATTCCTGTTTCGTCAATACCTTCTAATGCCCGGGGGAAACCCCCGGCAAGACCTACATTATCTGATGCTGAAATTTTACCTAGTCAAGGGCAGACCTCTAACATAGAATCATCTATAGTTTTTGTCCCTCCCACCCATACTAATGTGGTAAATCCCCCATCTAGTTTAGGTCATCCCTTGGGAGCACAACTTGTAATCGTTCAGTCTTCTGGACATTATGGTTATCAAATACCTATAGGTAATCACCCATCTAATCCTACAAGAATGCCTTATATTGGAATTCCATACCCTAGTAACACTTTTACGCCATGGGGGCAACCCAACTGGTCTTACATGACATCTATGGGAGGGATACCTATACATACTGCGGGAGGTGCGGGAGGACCGCCTTATGGAGGTCCTCCCCCTGGGGGACCTAATGGTCCCTGAGGATCTAGCAACTTTCCTCCTTATGGTCTTGGTGGTCCTAGTGGTCCTGGGGGACCTGGTGGCTTTCCTCCTTTTGGATCTGGAGGGTCTAGTGGCCCTCCACCTACTGGTTCTGGTGGTTCTAGAGGTTTACCACCTCGTGGAGGCTCTGGAGGGTCTGGCAGTCCACCTCCTAGTGGTCCTGGTGGTCCTGGTGGTCTCAGTGGTCCTGGTGGTCCCGATGGCCCTATAGGTACTCCTCTTGGAGGCCCTGGTGTTCCTAGTGATCCTAATTCCAGAAATCAACCCCCGTGGGTGGATATTCTGGTGGTTCTTCCTCACAACAACCTGTTTATCATTCTACCTATGGTCCTACTGGGAATTATATGCCATATCAATATTACCAGTATGTGCAACCCAATCGACAGTTACCTTTCCTTGCAACTTTGGACTTGCCTAATATGTCCAAGTTGATTAATGATCCCATTCGACACAATCCCTTGTGGCCTCCCATTCTGGTAAAGTTACCATCGGATATTCCGAAATTCAATGGGAAGTAGGGAGACGATCCGAAGAACCATGTTATGACTTTTCATTTATGGTGTTCTTTGAACTCCCTCATGGATGATTCCATTCGGTCACGACTCTTTCAACGAACTTTGACCGGTACAGACGCAAAGTGGTACATTGAACTCCCACAACATTCGTTTGTGGATTTTGGCTCATTGGAAACCGTGTTCCTTACACACTTTCAGCTCCCTATTCATTATGAAACAGGCACTAATATTTTAACTTCTCTGCGACAGAACACATCCACCCACATTTTTGATCATATTCATGAATGGAGAAGGAAGAGAAGGATTATTAAGGCCCCTATTCTGGATCAGTTGCTAGCTGATTGGTTCACTAAGTCCTTGTTGCCTCCTATTGCCCGAGATGTGGCTATGGGCGGTGCCGTTACCGAAGAGTAGGCTATTATTTGGGCTCAGTACCTAGACTTGGTCTATTCCCAATCTGTAACTTTGTATGACCTAATTCATCAAGCTCCTCGCCCCAGCACTAACCTTGCCAAGCCACCAGTAGAAGTACTTGTTGATGCGATTGTTGGTTCAATCCAGTCCCCGTCCGTAGCGAAACCTGCCAAGAAAACCCAAACTGCTACTCCTTCGACTCCTAAGGTTTCCATTGAGTTCAATTCCATTCAAAGTACTCAAACCTCGGGTAATAAAAAGAAAGGTAAAAATAGAAATAAAAAACCTAGAAACCAATAGGAGACTCCACGACCAACCAATAATGAAAATGACAAAGGGAAAATGAAGGATAAATATCCCTATCTGTTATGCGGTGGTGACCATTTTTCAAAGGAGTGTCCCCATCGGGATGAAATCTCCCAGTTTCTAAAGTCTAATCCCGCACCCGCAGTACTTACGGATCCCTTTCCCTCTCAACAACAACTGGTAGACCACGTGTCTAACAAGGTAACTCTAGTTCATCGGAGGAAATTCATATGATGTCTTCAAATACCATCCATCTGCAAAATCGAAGTCAAAATTATGATAAACCCATAGATAAGAAAGAATATCAATCTTCTTCAGGGAAATATCCCTCTACTAGTTCTCCAGAATCCTCGTCTACTGTCCCTTTATCTATTGAGAAGCCTACTCTCGACATGATTTTGCACCCACCTAAGAGTACTCTTCGGAAGGCTGTCTTTAATCCCAATGCTCGAGCTGATCAATTCTATAATGTGATTGAATATCTCACTCAAGTACCTTGTGCCACGTCTACCCTAGAAGTACTCCAAAGTTTCCCCACAGAGCGTAAGAACTTGTTGACTGCTTTAGGAGTTTTAGACCCAGATAACACTAACTTGATTCATTTCAACGATGAGAATTATAAACCTAGATTACCACATAAGCTTTCTTTTCATATCATTATGAAAGTAGTGGGAAAGAAAGTCTTTCAAACGGTACTAGATGAAGGAGCTTCGACCTCGGTGTTATCTCTGACTTGTTGGAAATCTCTTGGCTCTCCTGAGCTTGTTACATCACCTACGACCCTTAAATCCTTTAATGGATGGGGTTTTCAGCCCCATGATCTCATATCAACCCTTGGAATTGAGCTGGGGGGAAAAACCATTTCCATCCAAGTAGAAGTGGTAGATGCCCCTTTAGATTACAACCTCCTTCTAGGAAGGAATTGGTTCTATGCCATGACTGCTATTGCTTCAACAATATTTTGAACGGTCCTATTCCCACATCTAGGGAGAATTGTTACAATTGATTAGCTTGATTTCTGTATGCCGGATGTTACTACCTCCACAGCTAATAACATCCCCATGTTAGGTCAGTCCCCTCCTCCTTACCAGTCGATTGGGGTAGGGATGTTGAAGGATTCATCCCTTATGGGGATTTTCCCATCTACTCCTCCTAGCACGGATACCACGACAGTACATATGATCTCTCATTTGATTATGAGCCTAAGGGAAAATATGTTGTTGATTCCACCTCGTTGAGTCCTCATGAAGCTATGTATGACACCATTCAAACATTTTCCGATGATCACACTGATGACCTTCATCTAGTGGATTCGGATCCTTACCATTTACCGTACTGGTTAGAACCTTCACTTCCGATTCTAGACTATCTCTCTGAGACTTTTCCCTCCGATGAGTCCATTATAGAGATCATGAACACGGATGAGCCCATTTGGGAGGATCACCACCATAGATCCATGTTCCTCCTCAACACCAGTTCGGGCAACCATGATTTTGCATCCTTGTTTCCTACTAATATTGTTAACATTCCGTAAAGTCCTGTATTGTTGCAAGATACAGATTCTAAAGGAAACCTTTGCAACATTACTCAAACGAACCCAATTGACATATCAGCCAAGCCTGATGTTATCGAGCATGTTCATGTTGGGTAGAATTGCTCCACAGATCAATCTGAAGCATATAAGGCACTTTTCAAGGAATTCTATGATATTTTTGCCTGGTCTTATGAAGAGATGTCAGGTATTGACCCTTCCATTGTGGTCCACAAGATTAAAACTTATCCCAGAGCTAACCCTGTCAGGCAGAAACTTAGGCAAGTCCATCCTCGAAAGGCCGTAGCTATTAAAGCTGAAATTGAGAAACTTCTGAAAGCTAGTTTTATTTATCCTGTACCTCTGACAGAATGGGTATCGAACATTGTCCCTGTCAATAAAAATCAGGTCACCATTAGAGTCTGCATAGACTTTAGGTATTTGAATAAAGCTTGTCCCAAGGACAACTTTCCTACCCTGTATATCGATCAAATTATTGACAACTGTGCTGGAAGTGTCATCTTTTCATTCATGGATGGATTCTCTGGCTACAATTAGATTGAGATATTTCCCTCTGATCAGCATAAGACGACATTCATTTTCCCATGGGGAACCTTTGCGTATAAGAAATTACATTTCGGCTTGAAAAATGCTGGAGCCACGTTCCAACGTGTGATATCCTATGCATTTCATGACATTAAACATGTTTTTGAACTGTACCTTGACGACCTCCCTACTCATTCACAGCGATGGGAGGACCACCCTGGTCATCTTAGAGACATATTCCTGAGATGCCATCATTATAATATACGACTCAGTCCGCATAAATGTGTTTTTTGCGTTGAGACGGGACGTCTGCTTGGATTTGTGGTATCCAAAGAAATCATCTAGGCCGATCCTTTGAAGATTTCCACTATCATTAATCTACCAGCCCCAACCAACCTCCTTGAACTCCAAAGTTTGTAAGGGAAGGAAAAATTTCTCCGCTGTTTCGTGTGCAATTTCGCAGAGAAAACACAAGATTATATGCGTCTCCTCAAGAAGAACACTCCATTCTTCTGGGATGACCAAGCCCAATGTGCCTTTGATAATCTTAAGCATGCTCTGAGTCATTCACCTGTGATACACCCCCATATTATTCAAAGGACTTTCTCTTGTATATTGTTGCCTCCGCTACTACCATCGGCATGGTTTTAGTGCAGGACAATCTCCACGGTCAGGAGCATGTGATTTATTACACCAGTAATAATCTTATTGATTCTGAAACCCGTTATTCACATGTAGATAAGTTAGCATTGGCCACGGTCATTGCTGTGCAAAAGTTTCGTCACTACATTCTACTCTGCACTACCACCATATTGCCAGACTAGAACTTGTTGTATTACATTCCAACTCGTCAGGTACTCAGGGGAAAATACTCCCGTTGGATCGTCATCCTTCAGGAGTTGGATCTGGAGTTTGCCAAAGCCACATCAAAGAAATCCTTGGTTTTTGCAGATCTTATGTGTGATCTTCCCTATGCTACAATGGAATCTGAGCCCAGTGATTCATTTTCAGATGAATTCCTATTCCTAATTAGCACTACTGATCCTTGGTATGGAGATTTGTTGATTTATCTCCAGACCTAGCGTTTTTAGCCGCATTTATCTCGCAATTATCATCGTGGTATCAGTCACCACATGAATTACTATCTTATCTTGAATGATACCTTGTATAGACATGGGATTGACTCCATTCTTCGGTGATGCCTCACCCATGAGGAGGCTGAACACGTGTCGAATGATTGCCACTCTAGAGCCCAGAAAATCCTTTGTGCTGGCTATTTATGGCCTTCTGTCTTCAAATACTATCATGAGGCTGTTAAGAAATGCCCACCTTATCAATGTTTTAATCCTAAAAGGTGCACCTATCCTGCTCCGCTTCACCCCGTCATTGTCGTTGGCCCATTCACCAAATGGGGGATTGACTTCATGCCTTGTAATCCTACCTCAGCTGGGGGGCATGGTTACATCATCGTAGCCGTGGATTATTTCAAAAAATGGGCTAAGGCCATGCCTACATATGCAGAAGATGGTAAGACTGTCGTTCTCTTCTTGTTCATTCATATCATAAGTAGATTTGTATTTCCACAGTCCATCGTCACTGATCACGGATCTCATTTCCATAATCAAATGATGGAGGAACTGAGTGCCAAGCTAGGTTTTCGCCATGAAAACTCTACACCGTATTATACGCAAGCTAATGGTCAGGTAGAGGCCATTAACAAAGTTTTGAAAACTATGCTTCACTGGATGGTTGGAGATCATAAATCCAATTGGCACCTCGTTCTTTTTTCTGCTCTTTGGGCTTATCGAACTTCCGTGAAAATAGCTACTAGTTTCACACCATTCCAGTTTGTCTATGGACTTGAAGCTATCTTGTCAATCCAATGTCAAATTCCATCTTTACAACTTGTCGTCGAACTTCTCCTAGACACTTCCGCAGAGGAAAAGAGATTTCTGTATTTGAATAACCTTGATGAGACTCATAGAGATGCTAATTTGGCTAATGAGGTGCATAAGAAACACATCAAGGCACAATACAATAAATCTATCGAGCCTTGTGTTTTCAACAAGGGTGACCTAGTATTGACTTATGACCAGAGATATGACAAACAAGGGAAGGGTAAGTTTGAGTCCAAGTGGTATGGACCTTTCACTCTTTCTAAGGTGTTAGAGAAAGGATCTTATGAGCTTGTTGATTATGATGGAATCCCTTTGGGGCAACCTCACAATGGGTTGTACCTGAAAAGGTACTATTCCTAGGTCTTCTTGGATAGTATCTTGTATATATGTATATTGATTGACTTTCAGTGTGCTTTTAGTATTTTCAAGATGGTTTTGAGTTTTACTATCCACATCTATTTATACCATGTTTTGGTCATGCAGATGGCTTTCTATGGCTTCGCTGATGGTGCTTTCCACCGCCCCTTGAATCTCACCTTGGTTACTTGGGTTCTCTATTCCCCAGCTGAATATTTAGTTAGTTCAGGAGTCGTTTGCATAGGTCCTACTACTAATAACATCGCCAAGTATGAAGCAGTCATCAGTCTCTTGACTAAAGCTGCCTCCTAAGATGTCCGTGATCTAGTAGTCTTGATGGACTCACAGCTCGTGGTTTGTCATTTGAACCATGTCTACACCATTAGGAACCCGGTGCTCCTCTGCCTCTTCTAGAGGGTACGTTTGTTAGAAAGATCATTTGGAACCATTACCTATAGGCATATCCCTAGGGAACATAATGTAGTTGTTGACTCATTGGCTAATTACATCCTAGATTGGCATATTTCCCATTCATGACGTTAAATCAAACATGGTACATTGTAAATAAGCATTTGAAGACACATAGAACTCATATAAAATGCATTGGTCCATTTGAAACATATAAACACCATGTAAAAGTCTGTATATATATATATATATATATATATATATACAAAAAAAATTTACAAAAAATATGTCTTGAGACCTCATCTGAAGCACGTAGGATTTCAGGCAAAATCATCATACAAAATCTTAAAGCTATCAGCTTTTAGTATACATGTCTCATACACTAATGGTGCTTGTGATAGCACATCACTGATCGAGCCACCCTACGTAGGAGCCTGCTAAATTTTCTNGAAGCACGTAGGATTTCAGGCAAAATCATCATACAAAATCTTAAAGCTATCAGCTTTTAGTATACATGTCTCATACACTAATGGTGCTTGTGATAGCACATCACTGCTCGATCCACCCTACGTAGGAGCCTGCTAAATTTGCTCGGTACTCCTGCTGTAGATCTTTGATATCTAGTCGGAAGGTCATCTATGTCAGCATCTGGGATGTCTAGAGTCAACCTCTCCAGGTTCTCCTCCAGCTCCCTGGTGATATCATGACCCTGTGGTAGGAAGTGAAATCCAGCTCGCCTATCCAATGGAGATGCTCCTCCAGGCCTCGCTGCTCCAACATCTGCATGAGAACAAACAGGTCTTGTCACTTATCATAANTCATGACCCTGTGGTAGGAAGTGAAATCCAGCTCGCCTATCCAATGGAGATGCTCCTCCAGGCCTCGCTGCTCCAACATCTGCATGAGAACAAACAGGTCTCGTCACTTATCATAAAAATATAAAACTTTAAAAAACATAAAAACATTGTCCATTTTAGGTTTTCTTGCTTCTTACCGATGTCACCCCATTGCCCTCTAGGTGGAAGTGGTAGGTCAGGATCTCCTCTAAAGTCTGTGCCTGCATAGGCATAGTCCTTGACCATGAGCATCTGATCCCGCATCCATCTGAAGAATGGATCACTGAACTTCACTCTGCCCCTACCCACTCCTGTGCGAGCCATGACCTAGACCCACCTCAGCATACGGGGGTCTCGTGCTCTCAGACTCTAGAAAGTCACATGGGGCCTCATATGTGGGACCCACTCAAAGAAGAAGCAAGCTAAGATGGAACCAAAGTCGAACTGCTTCAGCTCTCCCTACTGACATTTAGTCAGTTGATCCTTGAATATTGGAAGCATTGCTTCCACCCAGTTGAACACCATAGTTGCCTTAGCCTCTATGGAATACAACATGTGTGCCCTGGAATCCTGGTGTGCACCCTGGCTCCCGGATACCCTCTGCATGGTGAACAAAATGATCCATAGAGCCCTATCTATCACTGCCCTGTTGGGATCTTTTTCCCCGATGTACATGTACCTGGTGCACAGTGCCAATCTATAAGCTCTCTAGTAGTGATGTTCCCACCACGGGAACCTTTCAGTGAGATGGGGGCACCCCGTCTCAGTAGGCCAGTCAGGAAGTAGATATCCTCTACCTCCACTGTAAGTATATGTGCCCCCACCTCGAAATACTGTTGTTCTGGATTCCACATCTACAGTATGTGTTCTAGTAATCTCTTGTGGGACACCATGCTTGGAGTCTGGAAGAACATTAAAAGTCCACAGTCCCATAGTGTGGAAATTCAACCTGCATTTCTTTCAATAGAAACATCCTCGTCATCATGTGTTCTTTCCTTCCATATCATCATATTTTGAGTCACCTAGACCTAGTATGCATTAGAATCATCCTTGAGTCATTGGAAATCAAAAGAATGAGTTTTTTCTACCCATATCATTTGTTTAAGTTCTCCACGTTCGGCACTTCCTGTGCCCCATTGGAGACAGGAGGTAGCACCGCCTATCCTTCGTGTTCTTGGCGTGGTTCTTGGGTGGTACTGTGTATCCCGTAAGAGGTACCTGTGGTGCCCGCATATTGGGTTTTAGGGCTTGCCAGATAGGCCCAAAACCCTCCCAAATCTCAAAATAGAAGCTATGAAATGAAAGATGAAGGTCTTAGATGTTACCTGCAACTGACAATGCTGAAAACGGACGGTGGAAACTCCCGATATCAGCTATGGAAGATCTGGCTAGAAAATGCTCCAAGTGCTCTCTGCTAGAGGTAAATAGTGAAATGTTTTGATTTTTTACTATTTACTTAACTTATATAGACATTTTTGGGTCTGACTTACTATAGTTTTGATATAAAATTGTATTTTAGTCAAAGTTCATTTGTCATAATCCCTTAATGTTGGTCTCAAATGCATTTAACACTTGTTTCTAAGTCATCTGCAGGATAAGAGAACTTTAGTAAGAAGCTTTGGAAAGTTTGCTTATGGTTTTTTCGTACTCTCACAAAATGGAAAAGGTCATCGAGCATTTATTACAACACTTTGTCACGCTCGTTAAAAATATAGTATTAAAGTTTTGAGTCCATTTCAAGTTTCTTTCCAGGCTCGTGAAATACAACATTGTGTAAAGAAGCGTCATGGAGTCCTCTTTTCACCTGTTTTTTCAGGCTCTTTAAACACGAAAAAGTCGTTGAGTCCGTTTCCGATTCTTTCCAGACTTGTAAAATATGACATTGTGCAAAGAAACCCTATGGAGTTCTCTTTAAACCCTTTTCAAGCTCCCTAAATATGAAAATATCGTTGAGCGATCTTGTCTTCTTCACGCAAATTATTTGAAGAGTCGTCCGTTCGACGGTAGGTTATCTCTTTTTCGGTTCGGATTGGACTATTTATGAAAAAGGATCACTCTAGCCAATCATGACTAGAAGAGTTCTCTAAGGTATGATTTTACACTTTTTCAGGCCTTAGAGACTAAATCATATGAAAAAGGACCCCTTTGGAGTCTTCTTTCGTATTCGTTCAGACTCCCTAAACATGAACGATACCGAGTTTTCTTTCAGTGGACTCATTAAATTAAACATTGAGAGGCCCATTTTGGGAACGAACCCCTCCTCTCTCAGGTTCATAAAACATATGAGTCTAGACTTGTCTTTCGACAAGCTATATCAAGTGTTTGTTACCCTCTTTGAACTCGTAAAACCGAAAAGAAGCACTCATCAATCATGATGGGGGAAATGGGAAGGGAATCATTTTGTAAATAATGGTAGTTGTTTGTCATTACCTTTGAAAATGGCACTTGTCTACACAATCATGTCAGTCAATTGGGTATTCAGCTGATCTCTATGATGATCCACTTTCATGAGTCATGTCAATCCTTTGAGTCTTTTAAAATAATGCATTGTCCACTATCACATTGTGTGTCTGTCCTGTCTAGTCATGCTGCCAAGTCATTTTTTTGTGCCGCCCGATGCTCAAGGGGAATTTGAAGAAGTTTTACCTCTGTAGTCTACACAGTCTTTGTGTCAGTATATTTGAATCAATCATATGGTTACTACATTCGCATAATTCCAGAACTATGTTCCGAGTTTCATTTCATTGATGTGGGACTCATCATGGCCTTCCTTCGACAAGACTATTCCCATCGACATCAACTCATTATCTGGGAAATAGTCTTAGAAACAATATTTAGTACCTTGAGATCTATATGCCTTAATGATAGTTTCTCTCGCTCTCAACATAGGTTCACATCATTGACCTTTAATCGATAGAATTGACTGGGTGTTTGACATCAGGACATCTATTCACACTCAGTAGATTGTACTAAGGTACCCTGGGAATCATTGACATTAATGGTGATCTCCCTCGCACTTGTTAACGGTTCACATCATTGACCGGTAATCAAGTGGTTTCTACCATGTTCAAATTTAGATCATTGTAATCACATGGATAGAATCGTACTTTGTGGAAGATGAGACGAAGACCCTAGGTAT
>LPNX010579023.1:680953-790089 GCA_001517045.1 Pseudotsuga menziesii | reverse complement strand
CCATCGTTTCCCTCTGACCTCACACATTAGGAGGCATATATTATCAACCCAAATGGCACTTCTCCATCCAAGTGCTGACATTCCTTATGTTGGTACACAAAAAGACATCTTAGGATTGAAGTTTTACAAAACACTATAGATGGGCATGACATGAGATGCATTTACCCTTAAACCAGCTTTCCATATTATTTTTCTAAGTGTTGAATGGCATACACAACTATCTTCATTGCAACTCGTGTATGTACATGACTATTCCCATTGACAACTCATGTACTGTAAATGACTATCTCCATTGCAACCCGCGTACATCAGCATACGTAGGTTTCCTTTAAGCAACTCGCGTGTCATATGTGGGTTGCCTGTATTAATAGTCGCATACATATTGATTTGACATTAAAAAATATAAATCACGATTAATGGATATTATTTGGGCCCTAATCATTAACTATCCCAACTGTTTCAACCTCCTCAACCTTCGAAACCACTCTATTTCCCAAAGTATAAATAGAGGCCTTGGGGAGGGCATTAATCAATCAAGTTTGGAGAGCAAAGTTATGCTGGTGGTATATCTTCAGAAGTCTTGGAGTAGCAAAACTCAGAGTCCTTTGGTTGCAGAGGATTCCTTGTCTCAGAAGATGGGTCGTACTCTTATCTCATTCACTGATTGTTAATAAAGATAATTCTTCTTCCAACATTGTGTTGAGTCTCTTTCATGTATTATGGTTGATGAATATATTCTATTATGCATTAGATGTATTGTTTGTCTAACCTCTCATGTATACATGTATAAGATTGTACTTGGAGAATTTTCTCTTTGCAGGTGAAGGAGGTGCATCCCTGGAAGCTTTGGAGAGAAGCAGAGCGGAAGAAGAGAAAGCTTGGATCAACCATCGGTAATCAAGTGAGTCAAGTATTTCTTCCTATTTCCTTTATGTACTCTGTTAAAGCCGATTGTCTACAAGGTTAGTGTTGGGGCTCCGATCCTAAAGGTCCTTAGTTTTGGTAACTCCGCGGTTTTTGTGGAAGTGTAAGCGGAGTTACAACCTAAAATAGTCTTAGGGGTGTCGCGGGTGGCTCGAAACCCCTTTTTGTAATTAACCCTTGGGTTAAATCCAGGGTTAGGGTTTTGGGCGCCCATGGTGTAAATCCATGGTTTTGTAACAGTGCGCTATATAAATAGGCACTTATGTAAATAAGTAGGGTTAGGTCTTTAATGATTATCTTATGAAGATAATGTAATGCGAATATAAGAGATTGTATAAGGGTTTTTGTAAGAATTTTAAGTCCTAGTTGTGTGCGTGGACGACCTCTGCAGCTGTGTGCGCAGAGGCCTGCTGCTGTGTGCGTGGATTTGAGGACTGAAAGGATCTGCAGCTGAGTGCGCAGATCAGAACTGTCGTTTTAGTTGTAAAGAGTTGAATAAAATGCAGTTCTGTGGAAGCAACCCCTACACTGGGGGTGAACCACGTGACATCTGGTGTTGTGGTTCATTTGTGTTGATTTGTTATTATATTTTATGCACTGTTAAGTAAATATCTGATAAAGTAAGATTGCTGTTAATAACTAGCTTCGTTGTGAATTCCCAGATAAGGGCTGTGCAAGTAACTGTTTGTTTATCTAACCGCGAAGCTACATAATTGATAATACAAGCATTGTGTTACGTGATTATTAATAGTTAAAGACTAAAGGTACAGTAAGATTCTCTCTTCTGCTTGCAAAAACCTGATTCTATGGCACCCCATAGCTGTTTCGGGTGAGACTGTAGCCTGTTCGCAGGCTGCTGCCGAAAGGGCCAACAATGTGGGTCTTTTGTTGGTGTAAAGTTAAAGGTAAAACCCGGGTCTGCCCATTTATCCCAACAAATTGGTTCCGTTGCCGGTTGAACTCAGTATCTGTTGAAGAGGGATCTAAATCGTACCTGGAGGGCTATGTTTTGGCGACCCTCTATAAAATAAATTTGTGATTGGATCGAAGCGACCTATTTGAAGTTTGCAGAACAGGAAAATAAAGATCCCCGTCGTAGCACAGAACAATTTTTGCAAAGGTACATCTTTTCTGATGTTCATAAAATTTTCTTTGGTACTATACACATAGAGTTGCACTAGTGGTTATCCAGGTTAACAGAAAGGAGGAAGAACTTCCAAGAAAACCAGTTTCCTCCCTGGACCCCCACAAGAATCGCTATCTTGAAAAGAGTGAATAACACGATCTCGCGAGCCGTGGATTTCTAGACTGCGCGAACTCTCGAAGCATTTGTGACGGAGTTCGCCAGCGACACAAGTACCTCCTTTAGCGAAGCTGAACGACAATTTTTCAAAGGACCAAGGGGTAAGTACTTGAACCTATTTAGTTTGAATATTAAAATACTATTGGCTAAAAAAGGAATCTTGCTTATAGAATTAGATTGTTAGATCTATTATTGCTAACCTATGATTGGAAGTGATTGGGACTTCGACGAGCAAAGTGGTTTGCTGCGAAGCGGCAAAATATATAAGAGAGATCTCGGCTCCTCTACTGAGTATACCAACTTAAGGTCTAAATCTTCTGAGTCCGTTGAGACCCCCTCTGTTAGAAACCCTCCGATAACCTCGCAGCAGAGACCTATTATCCCCGAGAACCTGTCGCAGTCTGAAAGTAAACCTAGCCCGAGCATCCCTGTTGCAGGTCAGTCTTCCCCAGCTAGTTCAAAACCTTCCTCTCCCCCTAGATCCCAGATGGCCCATGTTCATGATGACATCAAACTACTGGTTTTTAAAGGAACTGGGTCAGAAGATCCAGAACAGTTCTGGTTTCTATGCGAAGCTGTGTGGACCGCAAAGAACATTACGGACATAGATGTTCGACGAGCGCAGCTGATCACTTCTTTCAGAGACCGATCCCTAACTTGGTTTATGAAGTTTGGTAGCATGCAGAATCCTATCTTGGCTGACATCAAAGCAGCACTAATATGAGAATTTAAGAAACCTAAATCAGAGTCGCAGTGCATCATTGAGTTAAAAGAGATTCAGCAGCGGCAAGGCGAATCTGTGTGGGACTTTGATCAGAGATTCAAAGTTCTGCTTGACCAAGTTAGCTTCACGATTAGACCAGCACAACATAAGGAGTGGTTTATTGCAGCATTATTACCTCACATCAGAGCTCCACTCATGCAACAGAAGGTTGTTGATCAGCAAGAGGCCTTAGAAATTGCCATAAAGCTTGAAACTGCACCTGTTGAAGATAATTCTGGCATAGCTCAAATTCAAGCACAGCTCGCGGAGATGGATTTAGATCTCCATGACATGAAAAAAGGGAAATCCACCTGCGAAGAGGTATGGTGTATACGTTGTCGAACAGAAGGCCACGACAAGGACCAGTGTCCGGCGCTGAGAAACTATTTGAATACTGGCGCACCAAACCCACTGAATCCTAGTGTTCTGTACTGTGAGATCTGTCGAACTACTGGCCAGCATCGACCGAAAGACTGCTATCTGTTACAGAGGTATGTTCAAGTCCCGAAGAACCCTTATTGTAAATTATGTAAGTTAGTAGGCCACAATGAAGATGAATGTTGCAGCTTCGAACTTATGAGGGAGCAGACCTACGACACTTATAGGATCTACCCGGATGCACAAGGTAATGATGGATATGGTTACCGAGGTGGTCAAGGAAGTTTTAGAGGTCGTGGTCATGGTATTCCTAAGGGAGCTCGAGGTCAAGTTATTTGCTATAACTGCAATCAGGTAGGACATCTAGCTCGAGACTGTCAAAACCCAACCACGACATGCCGATATTGCAGAGCAGTCAATCATGTCATCGAGCAGTGCCCACAGTTGCTAGCTAAAATTCAAGAAAGGAATAGCAAACCTAGTCCGAGTGTCCAGTTGATTGCTGTCGAGCCACGACCAATCCCAGCTGTTAATGTGGTTACAAGAAGTGGAGCTACGACAAATGCAAAGTGTCCGGCGAAGCAGCCTGACGAAGCTTGGGTTCGCAAGGCCGTAGAGAAAACTCCAGCATTTGATGTTCTAAGAGAAAAAGAAACTTTTTTGGAAGCCAGACAAGACTTTGTTAATCCAGATTTACCCGCAGCAAACAAGCAGCATCAGCAGCTGCAAGCCCAGGAAGACTCACAAGGCCAAGTAAGTACTCTGTCATCATTTTTACAGAGTTGCATCAAATTTTTAAGAAATTAGAATTCCTTAAATGAATTACAAAAATTTATTCAGTCTTGCGACCCTTAGCAAAGCCTTAGTAAGGAAAAAGCTGTCAGTAGAATTAGAAGGACTGGAAGAGAGATGAGACTACATGCTCAGATAGGAGAATATGACATGAAGGATATTATTTTAGATCTGGGTTTAGAAGTCAATATCTTAACTAAACAGACATGGGAACAAATGGGAAAGCCCACCCTTGACTGGTCCCCTATCCAATTGAGATTAGCTAATCAACAGAGGATTCTGCCTTTAGGAAGATTCCCTAGAGTACCAGTGGATATAGATGGAGTCAGCACTGTAGCATATTTTGAAGTTATTGAGATCATTGATGACAGTAACCCCTATCCAGCTTTGCTAGGAATTGAGTGGGAAATAGATAGTGATGCGGTTATCAATCTTAAAAAGAGACAAATGACTTTTGAAGGGAAGGGATTGAGAGCTATACTACCATTGGATCCTTCTCAAGGAGAAAGATATACAGAGCCAGTCAGAGAGGAAGATCAGGATATTCTGGACCACATCTATAATATCACAGCTAAAGAAGAAGATTATGTCAAGCCTAATGCTGAAGGTGTAATGGATTGGCAATGTGATAGCTCCTGCATGTCGGACTCGGATGATGGTCTCGAGAATTGGCAGAATCGACTATACGAGCTACATGGCCATCGGTGTGCACGAATTACCAAATCTCTTAGATGCCTTAGTGCACAGGCCAGAGATTTGCCTACATATGATGGGTTGACAGACCCAAGAAAATTTATTGCGCAGTTCTCAGAACAAGTACCAGAATCACAGAGAATACAGACTGTGGAATCAGCATTAAGAGCTACAGCAGCGAGATGGTGGAATGGCCACAGGAAGTATATTCACAGTTGGGAAGCTTGCCAGAAATTTCTACGCCTCAGATTCATAGACCAATCTCAAGAGGTGCGAAGCAAGTTAAATGGGCAGAATAGTCCTCAGGAACATTTAAAGCAATGTTATGCAGCATGGGAACATGTACCTCGCGAGGAATGGGTGCATAAGTTTGTGCACACTTTGGAACCTATAGCAAAAAACTGGTATACGGAGGTCGAGCTTCGACACGGTACTGTAAGTTGGGATGATCTTGTTGATAGTTTTATGCTTACATTTTCTATTAACAAAGTTTGTCCTGCTTTAGATGCAGCTGTTAGATTGATCCGTACTAAGATATTTGATGACCAATAGGGGAATACCAAACAGATTGGGAAGCACAAGAAGCTAATGCAATTGAATGTTACAACCTCGCAATTGACGAGGATGACGATCCACGTAACATTAACATTCCGGAGTCAGAAGGAAACTGCGAAGTACACGGACCAGTGGTCGAAGCACCTGAAGTGACTCAGCCTCTGAAGACGCGGACCGTAAACATTGGGTTAGAGGAAAATCCCAAGTATGCTACAATTGGAGATTATTGGGATGATGAAATGGTGAGCAAAGTGACCCAACTTCTTCACAAATATCAGGACCTATTTCTGACGAAGTTTTTCGAGATGAAAGGTATCCTTGGTGATATAGGAGTAATAAAGATCCCTCTGAAACCTGATGCAAGGCCTGTGAAACAACGTCCCTATAGGCTAAACCCTAAGTATAAAGAAAAAGTAAGACTGGAGCTCAATAAGATGCTTGCAGTAGGAATTATAGAGCCTGTTGAAGAGTCTAAATGGGTCAGTCCGATGGTAGTACAAGAAAATAAGACTAAGGGTGAAATCCGAATCTGTGTTGATCTGAGGAAGCTGAACGATGCGTGTCTACACGATCCCTTTCCCACTCCTTTTACAGATGAAGTCCTTAACAATGTCGGAGGTCAAGAAGTCTACTCTTTTATTGATGGATTTTTAGGCTACCATCATATCAAAATTGCTCCAGAAGACCGACATAAGACAACTTTTGCTACAGAAATGGGATCCTTTCAGTATACAATTATGCCTTTCGAATTGAAGAATGCACCTGCTATGTTTTCTCGAGTAGTCATTTGTGCATTTAAAGAATTTATACATAAATTCTTAGAAGTTTATTTTGATGATTGGACTATCTTCGGGTTACTAAAAGATCACATTGCTAGTTTAAGACTTATGCTGGATAAGTGTAGACAGCACCAGATCTCCTTGAATTTGAAAAAGTGTATCTTTTGTGCACCCTTTGGAATTTTGCTAGGTCATATTGTTTGTAAGCAAGGATTGATGGTATACCCTGCGAAGATAGCAATCATTGCGAACTTGCCTCCTCCGAAGTCTGTTAAGCAACTTCGCACTACCCTTGGTCACACTAGATACTACAGGAAATTTATTAAAGGATATGCCCAGATCACAGCCCCGATGGAGAAACAGCTGAAGAAAGAGATTAAGTTTGAATGGACACCTGAATGTCAAGCCAGTTTGGAAATTTTAAAAGAGAAGATGGTGACTGCCCCTATTTTAGTATTTCCTGATTGGAATAAGGAGTTTCATGTGCATTTCGATGCATCCTCCATCGCTCTGGGTATAGTATTGGCTCAGACAGGTGCAGGTAACATTGATCACCCTATTTCCTTTGCAAGTCGCAAACTGTCAACAGCAGAGAAGAACTATACCATGACAGAAAGGGAAGGTTTAGCCATGGTATATGCTTTGCAAAAGTTTCGATGTTATCTGTTAGGTTCTTATTTTAAGATGTTCACTGACCACTCTGCTTTGAAATATTTGGTTAACAAACCTGTGCTAGGTGGAATGATATGTAGATGGCTCATCTTGTTTCAGGAATACGACTTTGAGATCATAGTTAAGCCAAGCAGACTTAACCTGGGGCCTGACCATCTGTCAAGGCTTGAGTCAGGGGAAGATCCCACTAGCCTGGATGAAGGTCTTCCTGATGCCCAGTTATGTACCATCCAGATGGTTGATGATTACTTTCAGGACATTGTTCAATATTTGGCTATAGGATATGCACCGTTGGAGATGACAACGCAACAAAAGAAGCAGTTGGTGGTTCGAGCTGCTGATTTTACTTTAATAGCAGGACAACTATACAAGATGGGACCAGATGAAATACTGCGTAGGTGCATCCTCGAGCATGAAAAACCATTGATCTTGGCTGAAGCACACTCTGGAGCAGCAGGAGGTCATTAAGCAGGGAAAGCTACAGCGCAAAATATTTTGGCTACCGGCTTGTGGTGGCCTACACTTCATAAGGATGCTAGGGAATACTGCCATAGTTGCGATATCTGTCAAAGGATAGGCAAACCATCCAGGAGGGATGAGATGCCCCTCGTTCCGCAGGTAACTTTACAGGCCTTTGACAAATGGGCTAGTGATTTTGTTGGACCCATAAATCCCCCTGCAAAGAAATCAGGAGCAAGGTATATTATTAAAGCAACTGAATACCTTACTCGTTGGGCTGAAGCTCAACCAGTTAAGGATTGTAGCGCCGCTACAGCTGCGAAGTTCATCTTCGACAATATTTTAACAAGGTTTGGATGTCCTAGAATTCTTATGAGTGACCAAGGGTCACACTTTTTGAATAAAACTATTGAAGCATTGACTGAAGAGTTTCAGGTATATCACCAGAAGAGTACTGCGTACCATCCTCAAGCAAATGGAACTGTGGAAGCCTTCAATAAGATTCTTGAACAGGCTCTGACCAAGGAATAGAAATGATTGGGATCTCAGAATCCCGGCAGTATTATGGGCTTATAGAACCACTTGCAAGAAGATGATAGGTCACACACCTTTTAGGCTGGTTTATGGGCAAGAAGCAGTTATTCCAATGGAGTATATTGTTCCTAGTCTCAGAATAGCTGCTTTCACAGAGATGGATGACCCAAAAATGTTGAATAAAAGGCTAGCCTAGATAATAGAACTAGAAGAAGACAGATTCATTGCAGGGTTCTAGTAGCAAGTGCAGAAGGCTAGAGAAAAAGCGTGGCATGACAGGCATATCAAAAAGAAGCAATTCCAGAGTGGCGATCTTGTACTCTTGTATGACAGCAAATTCATGAAGTTCCCCGGAAAGTTTAAGACCCATTGGAAAGGACCTTACATAGTTCAGAAAGTTAGTGATGGTGGCGCAGTCCAGTTAGCCAAATTAAACGGAGAAACTTTGCCTTCCATGGTGAACAGAAGTCGGTTGAAGAAGTACAGGGACAAACCGGGACCCTCTAATTAGAAATAATACAAGAAAGAAGAGTCTAAGTACTAAGAACAGTTGAAAGTGGGTACTAGACTATAATTAAGCTGTCAAAAGGTCACAGGTCATGTGTCACATGTAAATTCAAAGGTCCTTAGCATGGCGTAGCTAAAAGTGGAATCGCAGATTAAAATTATGACTGCCCGGGAAGATCAGATGTGGCGGCACTGGCACGTGCTCTACATTGACTGTCCTCAATGATGAGATTTTACAAAATCTAGCGGCGCATGTCTGATATCCACAACACTTGGGTCCGATCCGCTATCCATCATGACCCATTATCACAAATCCTGATCGCCAGAGTCCTTAAAAAGACATCCAGCTCCCACAGTTCGTCGTCTATAGTTCTGCAGTTTAGACCATGTCGAATGACTGTAAAGCCCAGAAGCTGTTACGAGCGGTCAGAGAGAGAAGTTTGCAAAACCTTCTGAAAAATCCCGCCGGAGCAGACATGCCTGACTAAGGCACAAAGAAAGGCAGAAGTTGGCTCTAAGAGATCCGAAGAAAGGCAGAAGTGCGCTCTACGTCGCACAAAGAAAAGCCCCTGTCTGCATGGGAAAATTCTGCAACATCCCAAGCTGTGGCCTCCTGGGTTAGCAGAGCCAGGGCAGCTGTTTGTCTTATGCACCTTGACACGTAATTCTAAGGGGACCCGAAGTTGTGGATGGTCAAGTGTTTGGCAAAGTAGATTGAAAGAGGGGGCTGCTGACAGATTAAGAAGATTGTTACCAGCATAAAAATTCCAAAGTAAATGCATAGAAATTCAACGACCAGATGAATGGCTTCAGCACACTGCACACTACATATCACCAGCAAGATTCTCCCACCAGAAAAGTCGCAGAGTGCCCCGGGACGGGCCACAAGTGAGTCTTAGGGGCCTGTTGGGGCTCCGATCCTAAAGGTCCTTAGTTTTGGTAACTCCGTGGTTTTTGTGGAAGTGTAAGCGGAGTTACAACCTAAAACAGTCTTAGGGGTGTCGCGGGTGGCTCGAAACCCCTTTTTTTAATTAACCCTTGGGTTAAATCCAAGGTTAGGGTTTTGGGTGCCCATGGTGTAAATCCATGGTTTTGTAACAGTGCGCTATTTAAATAGGCACTTATGTAAAGAAGTAGGGTTAGGTATTTAATGATTATCTTATGAAGCTAATGTAATGCAAAGATAGAGATTGTATAAGGGTTTTTGTAAGAAGGTTAAGTCCCATCTGTGTGCATGGATGACCTCTGTAGCTGTGTGCACAGAGGGGTTTTGGTGAAAAGGAATATCTGTAGCTGTGTGCGCAGAGGCCTGCTGCTGTGTGCACAGAGGCCTGCTGCTGTGTGCGCAGCTTTGAGGACTGAAAGGATCTGCAGCTGAGTGCGTAGATCATAACTGTCGTTTTAGTTGTAAAGAGTTGAATAAAACACAGTTCTGTTGACGTAACCCCTACACTGGGGGTGAACCACGTGACATCTGGTGTTGTGGTTCATTTATGTTGATTTGTTATTATATTTTATGCACTGTTAAGTAAATAACTGATAAAGTAAGATTGTTGTTAATAACTAGCTTCGCTGTGAATTCCTAGATAAGGGCTGTGCAAGTAACTGTTTGTTTATCTAACCGTGAAGCTACATAATTGATAATACAAGCATTGTGTTACGTGATTATTAATAGTTAAAGACTAAAGGTACAGTAATATTCTCTCTTCTGCTTGCAAAAACCTGATTTTGCGGCACCCCATAGCTGTTTCGGGTGAGACTATAGCCTGTTCACAGGCTGCTGCCGAAAGGGCCAACACTGTGGGTCTTTTGTTGGTGCGAAGTTAAAGGTAAAACCTGGGTCTGCCCATTTAGCCCAACAGTTAGTAGTAATTTGGTAACCCTAGAACCTAGGTTACAAGGGCGTTTAATCCTGAACAACAAGTGGGTATGATTGGTTCTATGTTCTATAACCAATGAATCTTATACAGTGATGACAAAAATACATAAAACAATGTACCTTGAGAGAGAGAAAATATTATTGGTCTTTTTGGTCCTATAAAGGAGTTGCATGTCCACCTTATATGGTTCACCTTGACCTTTTGGGTTTGTTGTTTGTTTTTTTGTGGCCCCCTGGGTTGACTCATGATCCTTTATCTTACTTTGTCCATAGGTGATGTTTATTAATGTTTTGATACCTTACCTTAAGGAGCGTGACTGAACTCTCTCCATCTGTGTGATCTTTGCATGATCTTTGTTGATGCTCCATATGATATCTTGTTGCACCACCCCCGTGACTGGGATTTCCTTGTTACACATTCCATGTGGTAACTTTGCACCAGTGTGACCGTGATTCAGTTGGATTGTGGGTCCTCCCCCATCATGACTATGGCATGTTTCTTGGGTGGACTGTGGGTTCTTCCACAGTGTAACTGTGAGTTTGTTTCTTGGTGGAGTGTGGGTCCTTCACCAGTGTGACCATGATTTGTTTCTTTGCACTTTCTTGGTGGACTGTGGGTCCTTCAACATGGCTGAAAAACTGCTTCCTTAGTGATACCTTGAGAGGTCCTTCTCCAGCATGACTGTGATATGTTTTATTGGGTGGAATGTGGGTCCTTCACCAGTGTGAGCGTGATCTATTTCTTGGTGGACTGTGGGTGCTTCACCAACATGACTATGATCTATTTTCCTGAGTGGACTGTGGGTCCTTCCCCAATGTGACCGTGATCTATTTTCTTGGTGGACTATGTGTCCTTCTCCAGCATGACCATGATATATTTTATCAGGTGGACTATGGGTCCTTCCCTAGCGTGACCATGAGGTGACCATGAGCCTGTTTTCTTGTGTGGACTGTGGGGTATTCCCCAGTGTGACAGTGAGTTTCACTTTATGGGTGGACTATGTTTTTTCAAGCATGAGTGTGCAAAGTATGCTTGTGTGTCTCTGCAGTATGTGACTGCATCCTTACCCAGCATGGCTGTGTTGACAAATTGACTGTACTGGGTATGAATGTGCTTGTTGACTAAGAAGTATGGGTCAGTGTGTTGTCAGTATGCTTATGCTTTAACCCTCTCTGGATCTCTCTCAAGGTACATAAATTGTTTGCTTAGATTGACTTGTCCCTTCGGTGACAAGATCAAATCTGAAAAATTCGAGTATATGGTTGATTCAAATATTCAATATGATTATTTACTGTTGATATCTAGTGTACATTACCTTATCATGTTGTTACTGTACATGGAATTTGATGATTCTCAAGGACCAACTTTAACGCAGTGAATAATGGAGCATTAAGTTGAAAGAGATGAAAATTATGTTTGTTTGGCTTTATTGAAAAGTATTGGTTTTCTTGAAAAGTATAGGAAGCTTACTTTATAATTCTCTTTTCCTTTAATGACACATCTAATTCTCATGTCCCTGATCTAAGAATTGGTGCTATTTTTCCTTTTATGTCAGATATTACTTGTTTACCATATGGAACTTATGTAGGTTTTGAGTTGTAGTTACCAGAACAAAAATAGGCTATGGATGAAAATATGGTTTCCAGTTCTTAGATTTCTTTTTGGATATGATACATATGGATATGGCCTAGAGGTGTAGTTATTAGTAAGGCAGAAAGTTGGTGGTTGCATATGCACGTTATTCAATATATTGTCTCAGCATGCAGGAAGACTTTCAAGGACTCTGTTCGCTATGCATGGACATATGTTCCACAATGTTCGAGGTATGTGATCTTCATACTCTGTTAAATAAAGAAGTGAATTAAAGTTTAGGCTTGGATTGTTTAGAATCCATTTTTTAAGAATGTCACGGTAATACTATTTCATGTGGATGGTCACACAGCTAATATAATACTTACACTTGTCTAAGCTTGTTTGATTTTTCTAAATGCAACTCTGTAGATAGTGACACACCATTCAATTTCATTGATGCAGTACCGTTTATCGTCACCTTAAATTTTAATGAACCTGTCACCTTTTCTTATGAAGGTTCAACACCATATTTTATAGGGGAAACTTACTCATGCTTGCGAACAAACAACTGCTTAGCTAATTGCCCTTGGTTAAACTTCTCTGAGCCATACTGCCCATGATATTTCTTAAGGCCTCTACTATTTTTCTTTGTTGGGGTCGCACAATATTTATTCACCCTGATGCCCTTTGACTTGTATTCATATTTCTCAGCCTCACCCTTTTGTGCAACATAAGCCTTGATAGGAGGTTTGCTGATTGAATTGACTTTCCTTAAAGCTAAATTTGAAACATCTTGCTTCTTTGGAGAAGACAACACTGGTGCAGTCATGCTCTATAGCTTTTGTTCTTCCATTTTTAGATCAGCCAATGATTCAATAGACATTTTAGCATGTGCACTCCTCTCATCCTTATCTCGAATATTTCATTTATCCATATGCTTAGAGGACATTGAATCTTCAAACCATGGATCCATTTGCTTCTCCTCTACCCATTTAGCAGGTTCTGAAGAAAACATTCTAAATGATTGATATGAATCTGAAGACACCATAGGTTTCTTACTACCTCCTATTTTGGTTGCTTCTTTTTGGATCAATGTGTCTATTTTGACACATTCCTAAATTCCCTTAACTGACTTCTTGTCATTATCAAAGCATTTAGGATAAGATTTTTCAATTGTAGAAATATTGTATGCATCATCGTGTCCAGTTACGCCAATTGCCACTGGCTCCACTAAAACAGTTGCATCCTCTGCAACACATGCAGACATAGCTTCCTAAACATATCACCCTTCAATTTTTTTTTACAGTTTGGAATGTGAATGCTCTCTTCAGTGTTTCTATGTTTAAAATATTCAAAATTGCTAACAATGTTATCTGTCACTGATTTTCTATGATCTAGGAACTCACAATATTTATCAACCTTTGGTGGCAAACACATTAAGAATTAGTTTGTGTGTGAGGTCTTGTTGGTAATAAAATACTTGTATATGATCAAACAAATTTCCAAATCCTTGGATACTATTATCTGTGTGCATCATTGAGCAAGTTCCAATCTACATAATAATGGTTGAAAAATATACATAAAAATTAGTAACTTAGATAGAGTCGAGGGGAATGAGCAGACTCAAGGAAGGATCCACACCCTTTGAATTAAACAACATATCAAATCTTGGAGTACACCCTTTGAATTAAACAACATATCAAATCTTAGAGTATATCTCCAACACTTCTTTCTTTGTGCATTTGATATGGTTTATGTGGTTTGAGCATCCTTTGTTGTCTTAGAATTGATAGCTTATACATCCTACAAGGACCTTGAGTGGCCATTTGCATGTGATAAGGCTATTGGGTGAATTTTGAAAACATCCCTTGGTCTTTAGGATGGGTCATTTGATGTTTTCAAGAAAATTTTCATTGATAGAAGCATTGTATGTTGGTTGTGAGCATGGTTACACTAGAGTTCTTGCTAAAGTTTGTACCAAAGGTCTCCCACAAGCCACAGTGCCCACAAGGCATTGAACTACACACTAATGAAATTATTGTGTATATTTATATTGATAAGTGTTCCAATTTTTGTGACAAGGTTAGAAAGCACACACTTCCCAGGATTTTGCTCAAGGCCATCATAATGCTTGGGTTATGGAATTCTAGAGGCCACACAACATAATTTTCCAAGTACCCTAATCCCAACAAAATGATTTTATTTTTTGTTTTCATTTCAATAAGAATAATTATCCTTCTATATGAGAAAATATATCAGAGTTTCCTATCGTGAAAAATTGAGGGAAAAAACTATGTATTATGTATGTTCTAGTGCACAAACAGTGGAGATTATCAATGATTTAGGCCTTAGGTTGGAAGGACAGTGAGTTATGTTAATGTCCACACCGTTTGGATGGAAGTTAAGCTACTAGAGGAGTTTTTGCTTGGTCTTTCTTAGCATCAGGAGTTTTTGTAACTCAAGCATTCCAGAATATAAATTTTTTTTTCTTGAAATTTACATTTTTTTTACTGTTCAATATTCAGTTAGATATTTTCATGACATTTTGGAGTTTTTGTTGTGTGCTTAAGTCTGAGTAATTGTCCAAGGCTTTCTGTATCAAGTATCAACTATTCTTATTTCATCCAAACTAGCAACTCTCAATGAGTTTGTTACCCATCAGTTGTTGGATCACTCACTACTCCAGCTTCTACTTTGCTAATTTTAAATACTGAATTACATATATGAAAAATATTTATTTTTATTTCTATGTAGTCACCCCTCTCTGGGGTCCTCTTCAACCTTTTTTACTGGATTCTTTATCTTTTGATTTATTCTTCACAACAGTTGTCTTCATCAGACTTTATTATCCTTCTATTGTGCAATTTATTCTTCACATACTTCTTCCATACTTTGTTCAGAATCCCTTCACTCCTCAGGATTGACTTGTTTCTCTCCTTGACAATAGGTTCCAATGCCACAACTATTTGTTGGGATCATACAAGTTAACAAGAAGCCTCCAACCTCACTATACTTTCTCTTATAGTAATTGATGCAAAGAGACTAAGTCCCTTGTGAATTGGAGCAAAGTGAAAACACAGTGGAACAATGACAAATCAAATGCATATGTTTTTGCAAATTAATTTTTCAAAGGTGTTACAGAGAAAACTTCCTATGGCTTGGGGTACCACAACAAACAGAGTAACCGCAGGAATCAATCATTTCCTATATGCAATAGAAACCAAACATATAACACTAAAGGATCTTGATACATACCTTATTCCGGACGGTTGATGTAGATCCCCGTTGAGCTTTTCCACTCTCACTTGTATAAGTAATTTGCTCTCTCAAAATTCAGCAAACAAGACAAGAATTATATATGATAGTGTTATACCTACTCTAGCATATATAATAAATAACATATAAGCATTTAAAATCATCCATGGATTCAATACTCATTTAAATACACATTATTGGATAGGAAAAGATATTTCTATTAATATAAAACAGAGATTACAATAGTGACAACCTCTGTCGGCACGTTTGCGAATCGGAGAAACTGAGTCCTCCACCTGGGCCTCCAACACTTCAATCCTCCATCTATCGATAGAAAGATCACAAGCAAAGGAAATATTGGGAAGAACACAAAGTGCTCCAAGGGACAAAGAGATGCAGACTCAAGTACAAGCTCTGGCAACAATGGACTATAGTTTTCTTTCTCTTCAATTCCTCCCCTTTCAATGTATCCAAAGGGTTCCTTATATAGTGCTTCAATTGGGTAATGGAAGGTCAAATCCGAGTGATCTCAAGGCATATAGAAGGCTAAGAGACAAGTGACTTGGATCCACATCAAGGAAAACTCCAAAACTATTTGGCCTTTTGCACACATCCTGATGTATGCGGGTTTTAGGGTCATATCCGCATATATACGCGAGAATAGATTTAAAATTCACGTATAGAAAATAATGCATGTTTTTAGGGATTATCTTGGAAACATAAAAGGTACAAAAATAGTCCATGGGGTCTAAAGAGTCTGCAGAGGGATAGGGAAGGCCATAAAGGTGTGATCCACCATGTGTGGTAAAATCAGCTATAACAGATGCCCCCTAATGTGTGAGGTCAAAGGGGTGATACAATGGAAAAAATACATTATAAGTCCATCCCATAAGTGGATTGATCAATAAATAGGTGGAATAACCAGCCATCCAACAGTACAATACAATGGTCAAACTCTGCACATAACTGCAAGTAGATATAGCTGTCCCAGATACATAAGAGTACAATGGCAATGATACAAAATATGACATGTGTGGTCATTGCCATGTAAAATATAGATAGATCAGAATCTCCATGATGAAGATATACAAAGGATCATGATCTCCATGAAGGCTGAAGATATATAATGGATCAAGATCTCCATAATGGCTGGAAATATGTGACATACACTGGAATCAAGTCACGAGAGCTGAAATCTCATGAACACTGGCATGATCAAGGAGGTAGCATATATGAAATGCCACCAATATGAAAGGTATTCTACATAATCCGCTATGAGTACATGTCCTACTATGCAAATAGAGGTGTCAAGGTAAAACATAGTAGTCCATCATCTGATTACCGGTCATTGATGTATACCGTTAACAGATGCGAGATCACCCACCAATAATGAAAATGGGAATCAAGGTACTAGAGTGAAAACTAACAAGTGTGAATAAATGTGTTGAGGTCAAACAATTGAAAGGATCCATTGATCAAGGGACATTGATGTATTCCCAAAACTGTCGATGGCGAGAGAACCTACCACTGATGACTGTAAGTCTCAAGGCACTCAAAAATGACTCTAGATTCCTATCCCAGAATAAATGATCTGAAGTTTATGGGATGAAATATGCTGGAAGGAGGGCATTAATGCATCCCTCATCATCCAACATGAGGTACTCAGCAAGGCTATATAATGTGGAAGGACTTGATCATAAAGTGCACGAACTAGTATCAATACTGGGAATGACCGACATGCAAAGTCAAGAGAACTGAGGAATGGCCGATTCAGGTTTCAACTTCCTTCGAACAAGAGCATAAAGGAGAATGGTGACTGAATGTAGGAAGCATAGACTCGATATACAAAACTGGGACATCTCTACGACACAGGAGGCATTGACAGAGGCTCCAAAGGGACTAAAAGCTTAACCAGTGGGTGGAGATAAACTCAGAGAAACAAGTACAACTCCTAAAGTCAAACTATTAACCCAACCAATGGATGTGATATATAGTGCTCTATTCAAAGGAAACACGACTCGGTTGCTGCCAAAGATAACATCTTTTCTTGTCCGGCTTTTTGGTTTTTTGATTTTTTTGGACTTTTTCAAATATTTTGAAAATCTTAAAAAAGAATAAAAGTGCTTTATAGTTATAGACTAGGAGGAGACGAGTGTCAATGGGAAAAAAAACTAGTTCCAAGCAGTGGAACATACCTATTCTCAATGCAAGGACACATATGTAGGATAACGACACTCGGGGGAATGTCCCCTCCCAGTAAAAAATGGGGAATCAAGCTGCAAAGGATATGTAAAATGGCTCTGCATGGCTAGACATGAGACAAGCTCGGGCTATATGGCTGATAATCAAAGTCAGGGAAAGCTAACATAAGGCTCAATGAGGCAGGAAAAACTCATGATAATGTAATTACAACTTGACATCAGGGAGTCCTGGGGAAAAATGCCAGTAAAAATATCAACAGGAGTATGAGGCTCTTGGGAAAAGTCATGGTGATACTATACAAAGGACTCCCACAACCTAAAGGAGGCAATGTAGCATGGGCACCAAATGAAACAAGGATCTAACTAGGGAACCCATGTATAGGAAAGCTCTACCATTCACATAGCATCACTTCTAAAAGCAGCATGAAGGTTTCGTGATACCATGGAATGGGTTCGTACACGTAAGGTTAAGATGGAATGGTCATAAGGCAATGCATAAGTGCAAGCAGATGCGATATCCTAACCTATATTCTAGTTTAGACATAATACCTGTGATAGGAATGAACGGGTCGAAACCTTGGAGAGAGTGTACAAAAATTGGACCCTACATAACAACCATATTAGTCCAAAACAACCCAAAATAGTCAATAAAGAATCCAAACTATAGGATATGGGTCGGAATGATAATGACAAATGCACCCAAAGGAAATAATGCGATGAACGATGGGACATAAAAAGTAAAGTAAGTTGTAGACCCAACTTTCACGCACCCACTACCACCCCCATGAGGGTGACCATCAGTGTAAAGACTGAGATAAGGGAGTCAACATCTTCCACAAATGGAGTATAGGGAGAAATGTGACCACTCCCAAATCTATGGGCATAGTAAGGGGATACTAGGACCAAGGATGGGTGATAGGATACCAAGCATGCAAAAAATAAAAGGACCTGAACTCAAGAGAGCATAAATATACTCAAGTAACCGTGATCCCAAAGGCCAACTAACGCACAAAGAGCACACTCCTAAGAAAATCTACAGCCAAAATACAAGCAAACCAAGGGGAGGATATGTGAGCTCCCGAATGCAGCAGGTATGTCTCACCTATGAGAGGCTTGAAACTCCCATACACTACAAGTAAAGGTACGTAACCAATTATAGTGGCCCTCATCTTCAACGCATATAGAGACTATGCTGTCTGACCCCTACCTAGCCAGGACACCTCAAGAATAACATCTGCAAACACCCCCTCGATAAACTAGGTAAGTAAACTAAGGTAACCTTAGTATAATCAATGCTCAGGTGGATAGTCGTAGGTGGGATCGACCCTATGGGCAAGGTATCAAAGCCCAAAAATCTCGAAAGAGCCCCCAGATATGAATACAATCCTAGAAATATCTCTAGTGCTCACAAAAAGTGACCAAGGGTCATCCCAATCACAATCGTGGGCACTGCCTCGCACTTAACTCTCATGTAAGAGGAGCGTCCTGAGAAACACTAACTATACCAAGGGTTTCACTCTCTCATCTGGAAAAACACCTAATTGTTTTTTGTTTAGTAGTCTTGGAGAATGGACTCACAATGAACTATTCCAAGACTCTAAATCCTAATCTTGTTGATGCACCCTAGAAAAGAAAAGAGTGTAATTCATTTTATTAAGTGTTGATTTTAATTGGTTGTAATTACTCAAAGGGAAATGATCGTGCAACTAATGAATTTATGACTCAACAGTGAAGCAAATATGCACACCATAACAAACAATGCTAAGTGCAATCTTTGTCAAATGAAAAATAGGGTATGCCACTACATGATATGCAAAAATATATATTCCTTTTTTAATGCCAATGCAATCCTTCCTATATGAAATCCTAAATAAAACTCTCATCCAAGCAATCCAATGCAAGTACCTCCTCAAATCCATATGCAAAAAATGCAACTACCTTGTATTTTTCAATATAAAAGAATGAAAAATGAAATAAAAGTCATCTAAAACTCTCAGTCTCTATAGCAAGTATAAAAGACAAGCCCAGCAAGACACTGCGACAAAAAAGATTAATGCACTAATGACAAAACAAAAAGTATAAATGACTAAAAGTACTTTCAAAGAAAAATCAATGAAAAAGCGGTCTCTGGTCACAAAAGAAGCATCCAACAAACAACATCAAACCCAAGGAAGACCCAACCACACTCACAACCCACCCAACAACTTCCCACAACATCAAACTCACCAAAAGGGAGGATGTACATGACTGTTTAAAGAACAACTGCGTATATACGCAACTTTATGGAAATTGGAGATTTGATTGTGAAAAATACTCAGTACACCCAGTTTTTAGTTTATCTTTTTAATATATGAAGCAGTTTCTTTTGAGATTTCATATGTTGAGGTTTCTTTACTTGGTGAATCTTGCAAACTTAATGCTGCAGATCTGTTGATGTCAGCCATATTGGATTTAGTAACATGGTCCGTGGATTATGAGCTAGTTACCCTTCTACTGAGGATTTGACCGATCGTTAAAACAATAACTTGGATTTAGTAACATGTTCCATGGACTATGAACTAATGACCCTTCAACTGAGGATTCAGGATTTACTATAGGAAAAGATAGTTTCCCTGCCTTTTGTTTGATTTGGTGAGAGATTTTATATTTATAAGAGAGATTATTGGAGGGTTGTATCCATTAGGACCAAGTGTTAATTCACAATGCCTGTATGATCCAATATACAATTACAAAGAGACATTTATGTAGCCAAATGTGGAAACTATTTGGGAATCATACCGTGTAGGCACCTTAATTTAGAAAACCTTATAAAGGATTGAAATGAATATGAAGACACCACAGGTTTCTTACTAACTCATGTTTTTGTTGCTTTTTTTTGGATCAATGTGTCTAATTTGACACATTCCTCATTTCCCTCAACTAGCTTCTTGTCATTATCAAAGCATTTAGTATAATATTTTTCATTTGCAAAAATTTTGTATGCATCATCCTGTCCAGTCACACCAGTTGGCACTGGCTCCACTAAAGTTGTTGCAGCCTCTACAACACATGTAGACATAGCTTCCTGAGCCCAGTGACATCGTTTAGAGGAAGGCAAGGCAACGTCATCATTCAGTAGGCTACTTCACAAATGATATTTATCAGCCTTTGGTGGAAAACACATAGGCCTTTCCAAAAAATTGAAGACATCTTCCAATGTGGCAAATCACCTTCAGTTTGAATACTGTTAGAACTTAAGATATTATTAGTTCTCAAATGGCATTCATTTAACACACAAGCATTATTCGATGGCATATTTTCTCCATTATTGTCATTGGCACTTGTTATGCCTCCTTTATTCGATCCTTCTACTATTTTCTTGGTTTCATCAGACCTCAAATGGTTCTCAAAATGGCTTGTAGGCACTGCACCAGAAATATCAGACCTCAAATGGTCCTCAAAATGGCTTGTAGGCTTCTTTATCTTTAGTATGGACCCCATATTGTCGGATTTAGATGTTGTTAATGAACTGTTCTTTTTAATCCCAACCCGAACTGAATTAAGCATCTTCTTGTCTTTCTTATCAGACGATATCAGGGATGTAGCAGGCTTTTTCTTATTCTCACCTACGCCATGTGTCTTTTTCCAGTTTTCATGCCTATGTACTTCCCTCTTAATATCATGTTTCTTGGCAAAAGTCGTCTCATTATGCATTTGATTAGATGTATCTTTTTGCATTTTCAACATTTCCTCTGACTCATTAGTTGCTTCTTGGATTTTATCATTTTTGTAAACTATACTTTCTTTACAGAATCCTTTAAGATTTCATCAATACATGATCTGGATTTCCTTGATGGGTGGTGGACAATGGAAATTCTTGGGGGTGTCCTTGAAGGGTTGTGTACACCCTTGGGGAAATGGGGTATGTTCTCCACATCCCTAGGAAAGGCCTTCCCAAAACAAGGTATGCCTTAGGGGTGTCTAGGGGCCCCCAAGACCAACAACCCTACAAAGGCACCAAAAAAGGCCAGTTTTGGTGGTTGGAAAAGCACAAGCCCATTGTGGGTTAACTTATCCAATAACATAAATTAAAGAACCCTAACCTACAAATTTCTTTGAAAACACCTCCCCAACCATTTTCATTGATTCTTTGTTCTCTCTGCTTAATGAGATGTCAATGTTAGAAGGTGAAACATTGTTGTTTGGAGGTGACATGGTGTTGTTTGGTGACCATCCCCCCATTTTCATTCATTCTTACATCTTTTAGACCTAAGACAATGCTATTTGGAGTTGAGACTATTGTTTGGAGGAAGAAAGTGTGTTGTTTGGAGAAAAAAGTGTGTTGTTTTGTTTTACATCTTTTGGACTCAAAGAGAGTGATGTTTGTAGCTACTTTGTTGCATTGGAGACTACTATTTGGTTGCATCTTTTTGGGTTGGAGATACAAGTGCCTTGTAACTAAAGAACAACATTGGTATTTAGTGTAGGGTTTGAAATTTATGTTTCTGTTTCATCATTCATGTTTAGTTTTAAAAATCCTAAGAATATATTTTTGGGGATTATGCATATTTTTTGTTTCTTTTTAGAATTTTCAATTTTGGATATTTATTTTTGGTTGCATCTTGTTGGGTTGGAGATTCAAGTGACTTTTTAGTAAAAAATGGAATTGATCTTTGGTTTAGGAATTTAATGTATGTTTCCTTTTTATCATTCACGTTTGATATTTAAAGCTTCTATGAATATTTTTGGGGAGCTGTGAATATATTTTGGAATTTTTTTTAAGAATCTTCATTTTTTAGATTACTTATTGTCGTTCCACCTAAAAATTTGGAGAGTTGACTAAACTCTAGAACATTTGCACCATTTTTCCGCTGAAATTTCTAACCAAAATCCAGCAAGAATTGTTGAATTTTCAGTTGCAGGTTGTGGAAATTGCATTATTGGGTGCCCCAAGGGTTTTCGAGTACACAGAATCCATTTTTGCAATCACAGTTGTAATTTAAGCAACCAAAATTTTGCTATTTCAGCAAAATTTTCCTCGTCGGATTTCGGCAAATTTCAGAATTAATGCTTGTTATACTAATAGAGAATTAATGCAGAGAGATCAAAACTATGTACATACTACAAAGAGAGATATACAAAATCAAAAAAAAAATCAGCACTACAAGGGCTGACATAAGATTGACAAATGTGTAAGTAGGTCATCATTCTTGTGTCCCTAGTCAATAAAATATCTTATGGCTAGTAATTGAGAACATATTTCTCACCGCATTCTGAGAAAGGAGGGAAAAAAGCTATCCCAATTTAAAAAAATACAATGCCAAAATCCAATTCTCCTAGAAAGGTGGCCCTCCACTATATATTTCCACAGAAGTTTGACAGAGAATGTTGTTGAACCTGCTTCCAACAACTTTTGGCTAGCTTGCAATCCCAAAAAGCGTGCTTAACATTTTTTGATTTTTGAGAGAGAACATTGATCATATGTGAATCCACTCTTGGTTAAGTTCTCTTTCATACACAGTCCTTGGTTGATGATAAGCCAAGGAAAGACATGAAGTGTGTACGAAATACATAACTGTGTAGCCTATTAATCCATGTATTTTTTAGATCTAAGGCCTCCATCTATCATTCAATGTAGGTGCAAGGGAGTCTTCTATGCAACAACAAATGCAACTTCTTAGAATCATAGTGGTGAAGTCGTTTGTCAAAACTCTAGTGACAATGTGATTTGTTAATCAATCATTATTTTTCAAGCTCTTCAGATGTGCAAGTGCCAAGTGTGTGTGGGTTTTAGAGGCCCTAACCATGATACAAGTCCCAAACCATAAGGGAAACAAAAAACAAAGACTTCAAGGGTTTAAGGAAGAGTTACCAAACAAGAAGACCAACAAGTAATGGTACAAGCCCTTCAAAACTTCAACAAGGAATCATTTAATGACCACATAATGGGCCATTTCCATTTGTCAAGGCCATGGGATTCACCATGACATCAAGTGCGGGCACACAGATGTTTTGTGAGGGTTTCAAAACCAAAATACCACATGAACACAACAACAAAAAAAGAGGCACATCAAATAGACTTCAGAGGGGACCAAAAACACTTTAAGGTGACTTTACCAAACCAGTGGGTGAAGTAATTTGCATCCACAATATACATCGAAAGAAGCATNAATATACTAGGTAGAAATATAAAGGGGTATAAAAAATGTAAATGAAAAAATGGATACATGCAATATATAGTGAAAATAGGGGTTTTTTAAAATTGGGAAGGCGTATTGGGAAGGGGTTTAAAAAAATGGTTTTGGGAGGTATTTTCCAATATTTATTGAAATTAGGGGTATTGTCTCATATGCCACGAACGAACATGCTATGGCATGGTTTCACTAAGTAAAGACCCCGTGCTTTGCATCTACATTGTATTCTAGTGTTTATCATGCCCTATACCGACACTTATAACTATAATATTGAGGATGAGATAACACCAAATTCAAGGGATCAAGAGATACCCTCTTTTTCAGCAGAGATAAATAAAAGTAAATATGGTATCTATCATCATTATGAGTCATCCAATTGAGTGGAGTTGTCACTCCCCTGGAACATTGACTTTGTTCCACTTTTTCACAGACCCAAATCACCTAAGGATTTCTTTATTTATATTTTCAATTTGGGAGAATGGCATTGCTCAATGCTATGGTGAGAGGTTAGAGGATATATTCCTTATTTTATCCCTATCATTTCCACTAGTTCTTAACACTACACCAAGGATTCAAACCATGTAATAACCCTTTATCCTTGAAAGAGAGAAAAATGCTTCCATACTACAACCATTTCCTTCAGTTATTTTACATCACTTCATAACATTAAGAAGGTGGTATCCTACTGACAGATGAATTAGGAAATTATATGTACATATTTAGGGTATCCTACTCACATATTGAATGAGGAGTTATTTAGGGAATTATACTCATATATTTTGGAGGCATTGTTTCCTCTCAGTATTTCTTTTCCACTACTAGACTCAACATACCTTGACCATTATTGAACTTAGTCTCCCTTGGTCACTACCAAAATCTCCCAATTTCTTAGTTGACGGTTTACAATGCATCATGGTTGGTATTCAAATGCAAATGAAATCGACCGCAGCCGAGAAGTCTCCCTTGATCACTCTATTGATGTCTTACAAATGCAAATGAAATCAACTATGATAGTGGTATGTATTCTTTGTCCTGTTTGTTTTTTATTTGTTTATTTTTTTAGATTTTTTTATTATTTTGTAATTTTATATATGTAATTTTTATTTATTATTTTAATATATAGATGTGTTTGTGTGTGTGTGTGTGTATTGTTTTCATAAATATAATAAATAAACATATATTCATATAAATAAATTGAAAAATAAATTTTGATATAAAAAGTAAAAAAAAAAAAATTTAAAAATTAAATTTGACAAAGAAAAAATTAAAAATTTAATGGCGATGGCAATGATGATGACATCAATGACGATAACGATGAAGATTCCGATGGTGATGTTAGTGGTGATGATGATGAAAATGTTAGTGATGATGATGATGATGAAGGTTTTTCCATCGTGACCATCATTGTCATCATAAAGATGATGATCATCATCATCGTCGTCGTCGTCGTCGTCGCCGTCATCTTCATAATCATAATAATCATCATCATCATCACTGTCATCATCAACATAAGAAACAACAACATCATCGTCATCATCAATAGAATTACCATTATCATCACCATCCCCATCATAATCAAGATTATCACTGTCAGCATCATCAAAATCATTATAGTCATCAATGTCTTCATCATTATTCATCATCATAATCATCATAAACAACAACATTGACATCATTGTCATCATTATCATTATCATCATAATCATCATCATCATCACCATCACCATCATCTTCATTGTCGTTGTCATCATCATCATCATCATCATCATGAACATCATCGTCATCATAAGCATCATCATCATCACCATAATTTTTGTCATCATAACCATCATCATCATCATAGAGATTATAATCATTATCATCGTCTTTAGAAACACCAACATCATTGCCATCATCAATAGAACTATCATCATCATTATCACCATCCCCATCATAATCATAATCATCATCATAATCATGATCATCACTGTGATCATCAACAACATAATCATTGTTAGCAATATCATCATCATCGTCATCGTCATCATCATCATCATCATCATAATCATTGTCATCACTATTCATCATCACAATCATCATTGCCGCCACCACCACCACCATCCTGATCATTGCCATCGTCAGCATCATCATGGTAATCATTGTCATCATCAATAACATTATCATCATCATAAGAATCATCGTCATTGTCATCATGGCCATTATCATTGTCATAGATAGAATATCATCATCATCATAAGCATCATCAACATTGGCATCACGACCATCATCGTCATCATAGAGATGAAGCATTATTTTCCAATATTAAAATATCCTACAAAGTAAAAATTGTATTAATAATGAAAAATTGAAAATTAGTGATATTAATTGGTCTAATTATACCAAGTTGTTAGAAATATTTTTTGACACCAACATACTTGAATAAATAACACAGTTAAAAAAAGAGAGGTGTTATTGTCCAAGAGCTCCCAAGATCATAATCCATAGGGTACTTGCACTACAACATTCAGTTATATTGTGCGAGCAAATATTTTAAGCTCGTGTACCTCATGAGGCATTAAATGGTGGAGTTTCCAAACAACTAATGATATCATCACCATTGATTCAAGTTCTACCTACATCTATGCAAGATGACTTCATTGTCTTGTGTACATTCCACCAAGGACACTACAATTGCCAAGGTGAAACTATAGATTCTAGAGAATAAATAAGAGGAATTTCTTGTGTATATGTTTGAAATGAAAAAGGGATAATACACATTTCAAAGTGATTAGATTCTCACAATCATGCAAGATTTTCAAAAAGTATATGATCAATAACCTAATGAAGGGGTACAAATGGAACTATATTGTGTTAATAAGGTTGCATGAACCAAATAATATACAGTTAATGAATAAATTACACATATTTGGTTATAATAAAATTAATCCAGACATGACTATTCATCCCTCCCCTTTGATTTATTCAAAGTTGGATGTTATTAACTAACATTTCTATAAAATTATATGGAATGAGATTAGTTATAGTAAAGGGGATACAATCCAAAGGTACTTTCTGAAAAAAGTTATGAGATAGTCACTAAATTATTTTGGGAGCAAGTAAACCAAACTTAACACTAGCTACTTTTTTATTATTAGCATCCTCCTAGAGTTTAACATGATGAGGAAGAATCCATTCAAAACATGATTTGTTTCTTGTCTAGTATAAATTATATATTTGTGCTTTACATGAGATTTTAGCCAATCATCTCATTGAGTAGTCTCTATCCAAATTTTCCCTCAAGATCCACCAATTGTAGTTATAGAGGAGGCTTCACAAAGAATGTCTCCAATTATTTAGTGACCCAAAGCTTCATGTCAAATATCTCTAACCACTCTACCTGTAGATGATCTACCCATGCCTATATATTATATAAGCCCAACAAAATAAAACCTAATTTACTTAAGTCTTACAAGAAGCATCAATGGACGTTATAATTAGCATTTAGGGTGCATACCCCCAACCTAACCATAGATTTAGGCCATTGGTTCCTCTCCTAAACTTATAAGGGGATATTTTTTCATGAAAAACAACATTTAACTATGAAGCTTAGCACATCAAATTATCTATTTATCTTTATCACCTGTATATTATAGATAAGTGGTACTGATATGATGGCACAAAAGATGAATGAAATTTCAAACTCAACTCTCGATATTGATCATCATTGCATGTATGTCAAGTTGTTTACATTTATTAGAGAACATTACCACCCTTTTTAATAAGGTGATAACCCTCCCTATTATCATATGGAAAGAGGTTTGCACTTTTTTTTGGGCACACAATTATAGAAAGTCAGTATGTCAAAGGGTCACTTATCTTACAATAAATAGTGCTTATTAATCATTGGAGATATCGAGGGGGTTGATGTTGATGAAGGAAAATATGGAACTTCTCTTCCTTAACCTCTATATAAATCCTATCATGGAATATTATGGGGCTATTTAATTCTCATAGGAAATGCATGTTTAGGTGTAGAGTTCGTTTCCCTATAAAAAGTATAGTTAGTGGGGTTTTTTTCTTGAGCAAGAAAATTACATTTTTATTTCCAAAAGAAGAATAAAAGAACTTTCTTCAGGTGGATTATGCATGATACCTTTTTTCCTATAAATGAAAAAATTTTCATTCTCAAACATGGCTCACACAAACAATTCTCCAATAAAATAACAATCCTATAAAATAATTTCAACGTTGGCCCAATTTAGTACATGAATGGGGCCAACGTTTAAATAATTTCTAGTTGTGCTTCCATGGACTGAAATTTGGAATGGATAGACTAGACACATGCAATGACCTTATGGGAGGGTTTATAGACTCAAACATGGCTCACACAAACAATTATCCAATCAAACAACAAACCTATAGAATAATTTCAACATTGGCCCCATTCAATACATGAATGGGACCAACATTGAATTTTTTTCAAGTTGTGCTTGCATGGACTGAAACTTGGCATGGTTAGAATAGACGCATGCACTGATAATATGGAAGGGTTTATAGACTCAAACATGGCTCACACAAACAATTCTCCAATCAAACAACAAACCTATAGAGTAATGTCGACATTGGCCCCATTTAGGACATGAATGGGGCCACCATTGAAATTTTTTCTAGTTGTGCTTGCATGGATTGAAATTGGGAATGGTTAGACTAGACGCATGCATTGATCATATGGGAGGGTTTTCAGACTCAAACATGGCTCCCATAAACAATTTCCCAATCAAACAACAAACCGGTAGAATTATTTCAACGTTGGTCCCATTCAGTACATGAAGGGGGCCAACGTTGATTTTTTTGTAGTTGTGCTTGCATGGACTGAAATTTGGCATGGTTAGGCTAGATGCATGCATTGACCATATGGGAAAGTCTCTAGACTCAGATGATGATGATGAAAATTATGATGATAATGATGATGATGATGATGATGGTGATGATGATGGTGATGGTGATGATGATGATGATGATGATGATGGTAACAGTGATGATGATGATGATGATAACAATGATGATGATGATGATGATGATGAATGAAGACAATGAGGATGATGATGATTAGGAAGATTATGATGAAAATGACGATAATGACGATGAGGATGAGGATGATGACAATTTCGATGATAATGGCAATGAGGATGAGGATGAGGATGACGAAAACCATGGGGATGATAATGATAATGATGATTGTTTAAATATAGGCTTTCACATCACATTCAAGAATATATTAAAATCTCACACACAACCATCAAACACAAATATGTGGGAAGGAATTTCCAATCCAACTTAGTATCCTTCTTGATAAGTATTCATACATCATGAGAGAGGTTGGAGAGATTATACCCACCCCAACTACTCTTTCGTTGAGGTTACATTTGTCCCTTTAAAATATATAATTACATAAATATGATGAAATTTATGGGGCCCAAAGGGTACCCTCAACATCTCCCCCAACCCAAAACTATTCTTCATACCAAAGAGAACAAGAGTTTACAACAACATCCCACACCTCTGTTCCTGCAGAAGTATTCCTCACTGTGCATCAACCATGCATACCAGACTGTATAGTCAACTCAGTTGCAACAACCATTATCTTGATAGGAATAAACACGTGTACAAGGCTCTATTGTGACTCCTTACTCTTGAGCCTCTGTCTTCAATCTAGTAGTAGGCCATCGAAGTCTCTCCTGCTCACAATGGAGGTCAACTTTCCTCTTCTACAAAAAGGTATTTTGGTTTAAATCCTCACCCTAGCTCATCTTATCAATACTCATCTCCATCGGATCAAGCATGCAGGACCTTTTGGCTCTTCGACATTCCACACCATTTCTCTACCTTCTGGATTTCTAAGGTCACAACCCCATAACAATTTAAACAATTTGATACCGGGGGACTTATTGACTCCAAGTGTCCCTTGAATCATTGTTTAAGCTCTTTTTTATGTGTGGTATAAGATTTCTTCTTCAATTTCATTGTCTCCTTTTAAAATTCCTGCAATATTGTGTGATTCTTGCTCATGTGCATGATCTTTGTCATTACCAACTTCTTTGGACTAACTCAACTCGACTTAGAAGAGTCATCTAGAGACAGAGTGAATTACATAGATTGAGGGTATCACCTACCTCTATTAAGACTCCCACTCTTGACTTCAAAATTAGAATATAGACACTTTAAATCTAATAACTCAATATTCACAAATGACTGGACCATCAAGATTGAAAATTGATAAGTCGACCAAAGTTAAGGATACAACTACATTAAAAATACTTATCACTCCATTGAACTTACTTTAAAAAACTTATAACTTCATCCACATAAATGGATATCGACCGGTTTTACATAATACTTAACTTATATGCATTAGGGACTCACCACTATAATACTAACACAACTACGATGTCCATAATTTTAATTTTTGTACATCGACTAGACTTGCAAATAAAATCGTCCAAGATCCTATCAACCATAATTAAAAACATTCCATCTTATAATTTATAGACCATAATTAAATTCCCATTGACATAACTTAAATTTGACCATAATCAATATGGCATATACTATTTATGACACATAATATCGACCATAAAAATCAATGTAGTAGTTGATGCTAACAAGGTGTCTTAGTTGACACTTGCAGGATCCCTTTCAAGAATCTGATGTAGAAGACACTAGTTGCATTAATCACACTGGATTATAAATCAATGAAATACTACACCAATCGATGACTGATTACTCCAGTCAGTTGGTAGGTCGATGGTTCTAGTTGGGTCTAAGAAATGTGTTCATATAAATTTTACTAATCGATGGAGGCTAAGGACAAATATTTAGGTGTTGGTCCTTCTCCTTCTCTACCCCATCAAGTCTCACAATCATTGTTTTATGTCCACATTTTTCAGTTCGACCATCAATTTTACACCTTCATGTTTCAATGATGTGAGGCCAATAGTTATTTAACCTTCAAAGATCCTTCTCCTTCTCACCACGCACAAGTAATATCTACTCCTTATTCAACGCACACTTGGTGGATGGATCGATGGGATTCTAGATGGGACGATGAAAGTATAAAACTGCCACAACATTTTGACTACTCATTCAAATAAGATCTAGTTGATACTTCCATTCACTGAGCATATTTTATTTGATAGGTAGGATGCATTGGTCAGTGACAAGTAGGAATTACAAATAGAATAAATGAAATTTTTATGGTGATAGGTTACTTGATTCAAGAAGAAAGCTTCAAGTGATAGATATTATCTAAAGGAAACAATTGTGCTAGATGATAGGCAATGGCCCATCGAGCAGTCGTGGTTGTTACACTATAGTTGGTCGTCGAACAATCAATGAATACAATCATGGAAAGTATTTCCAGAAAATAGAAATGATTTATTCGTCTAGTTGATCAATCGGTCACTTCGTAAATTTTCAAGTTTGTTGGAAAGTAATTATTAGAGACTGACCCTTGGTGAACGATTGGCGCTACTGCTCTCCTAGACAACTCGAGTCAAATATCAACATGTTGCTACTTCCTAGTTGTCCATGGATGGCTTGATTAACTTTGATAATTGGTCGATGTTGGTCTTAACACATTACTTCAATAGATTACAATGATACATTTCAATATATTTTATGAACATAGAATCGATGGCTTAAAAGAATGCAATTGTTTTCACATAAAAAGTATTTCACTTGGACAGTAAAAATTCATAGCAATCTCGAAGAAAAATAACCAATCAAATAGTAATATCTTATATTTTCATTCTATGACAATATCCACACACGAACAAACTTTTTTTTTGCACAAAAGTCTCTTGATCAGCGCACATGCAATATTTATGCTTCCTTGTAAGATTTTTTCCACCTCACGGTTTAATGCAGGTTTAGATTGTTTCCCTTTTCTATTGTTGTCACCCATCCAAAAGAGAGAGGCAATGATGCCATGATGTTGAAAGCTAGGCTTTCACATCACATTCAAGCATGTATTAAACGGTCACACTCAACCATCAAACACAAATATGTGGGAAGGGACGTTGAATCCTACTTATTATTATTCTTTGATAAATATTTATACATCATGAGAGAGGTTGGAGCGTTTATACTTGCTCCAACTACTCATTCGTTGAGGTTAAATTTATCCCTTTAAACTATATAATTACATAAATATGATGACATTTATGGGGCCTAGAGGATCTCCTCAACAAGGCCCCTTTGAGAAGATATGGAGTGATCTTGAAGTTTTGGCATGAAGTGTCATGATGAATCCTTGAGGTGGAGTACTAACCCTTGAGACTCCCTAAAATACGGAGACCCACAAATTAAGGATGAGTGTGAGGAGACCCTAAAAGAAGCTACAAGGCATGATGAAGAGTATAAATAGAAGATCAAACATTTCATTTTTTCATCCATCAAGTCTCTCTTTGCTATTGCACACCCCTCGGAGAAAAGTGTGGAACTTTGGGAGAAGAAATTTTCAAGCATCTTTGAGGATTGAGGAGATTCATGAAAACTAGCATAATTTTCTCAGACTGTATCAAAATTACAAACTTCTGGGCTTATTGGAAAGCTTGTTGTGAGGGATATATGATGACATGATCAAGAATTTATTATTGTCTCTATATTGTCTCTTAATATTGTGATCTTGGAAAATATATGGTTCATTCTTGTGGGTTTCTCTTGTGATGGTACATGTTTGTCATGGATAGAGTTCATATTTGATCTTGGTATGTGAGCCTATATCTTGGTATATCCCTTTGACTTCATTACATATGTTATGGAGGATATGAGGATGGTTATATTGGAATAAATCTGGTATGGTTCTTGTACATGGTTCTCTCTTGTGATTTTCATGCTTCTCGTGGACTAGGGTCCATCTTGTTTGTACACGTTCTTTTGCTTCTCTCTTGGAATACTTGATGGTGATATTGGCATAGATATTGGTAGTTAAATTGACATAGTTTAGGATGATCTTGGCATATGTATTGTTTATTATTTTGGAATATTTTTGGCATAGATATTGGTGATTTGATGGCATATATATTGTTGATTTGTATGTATAGATCATGGTGATTATCTAGGCATATTATATGATGATATTGACATAGATCTTGATGATTATATACACATCTTGTATGATGTTATTGGCATAGATCATAGTGTTTATATTGGCGCAGTCCATGGTTATGTTTTGGCATATGGTTCATCTCTTGGAATGTTCAATGTTTTGGAAATTTCTATGATGTAAAATTTGAGGATCCAAATGAAATTGATGGATGATTGTTTCAGGGTATATATTTAAGGCATGTACAGGTTGATATAGTGTGATAAATATTTATATAGTGTGGCAATGATTGTAGCATTGTGACATTGACAATGGCATTGTGACAAATACAGTGATTGTAGCATTTTGACATTACCTGTGGCATTGTGAAAAAGGTAGTGATTGTTTCTTTGAGATGGAGATACAAGAATTGTGACAGGGACAGTGATACAGGTATAGAGACAAAGATGCAGGTATAGGTTAATAGACTTGATGATATAAGTTAACAGAGACAATGATATAGTTACAAATTGATAGAGATAGTGATTGTGATTGGTTGACAGAAGAAGTGATATAGTTATAGAGGTTTACACAAACAATGATATATGTACAAGTTGACTAAGGAAGTGATACAAGAACAGTTATAGTGACAGAGATAGTATGAAAATGGAAATGATAGTGAAAATGTGGAAGTGATAGTGACAGAGACATAGACAGTGTGACAGTGACATGGGCATAGACAGTGACAATGATAGATTGATTCTCTTATTCATATCAAGGCAGCAGGATGGGGAAAGGATAGGTTGGAGCTTGTGATCTCAGGGGGCTAGAGCTTCCTTTTAGTTGGAGCTGGTAAATTAGGGAGTTGGAGCCTACAAATTAGGGGTTTGAAACCTCCTTTAAGCCAACACTGGTAAATTAGGGAGTTGGATATTCCTTAAGGTTGGTTCCTGTAATTCTGGGGGTTGGTGCCTCCTAGTTGGTGTTGTAGAATCTTTGAAGTTGGTGCTTCTTATGAATGTAATATTGACATGATATAAGAAAATCATTTTGTGCTTTTCTCTTGTTTGGATTTCCATGTTAAATCTCTTATGCATTATCTATGTTTATGTGATGATGAATGGCACTGTTAATGGTTAATGTTTACATGATATCATTAATGTTTGAAATGGTAAAAAGTGCTCAATACTGATTCATCCCCCTTCTTAGTATTTCCAACAATTGTATTAGAGTAGGTTCCTTCAAGTACAATCTAACAACTAGAAGGGAGATCTCTATAGGTCATGGATGAACATGAAAGTCTTTACTCTGCATATGGGGCTCCTCTGATCTATGGAAAAAAATTTGATCATTGGATTGTAAGGATGAGACTCTATTTACAAGGACCAGATTTAGGTCTCTAGCAATATGTTGTGAAAAGTTACTTTGATCCAAAAAAACACCAAAAACTACAACCAAGAATGAGTTAAGGAATAATAATGCAATGGAAATGGATATCATCTTGCTTGGAATATGTGTTCCTATGAAGGAAAATGTTGCTAAGTGTACACCAGCTAAAGAACTCTAGGACAAGCTACAAAAACTCTACACAAAGGGATATCTCCATCAAGAAAATGAAAACAATCAAAATAAAAGGTCATATACATAAAATGAAGAACATCTGGAAGCACATGATGAAATTTCTGAAAGCAATGCTTTTGAAGATAAAAAGGATTCATAAATTGAAGGGGCTGTAGATATTGAAGCAGGACTAATTAGTTCCCTAGATGACTTTACAAAAGAAAGAAATACGAACATGATTATAATGGAACAATTACAAAAATATCAAGAGGATAAAACAGTGCTAATTGAAGAGGCTAAGAAGACTAAAGAAACATTAGCAAATAAACTAAGAAGAAATCAAGAATATAAAATTGTCTCCTTAAAGAAAGAAATAGGGAAGTTAACTCTAGCAAACAAAGAAATTGAAGAAGAACTCTCAGAACTCATAAAGGAGAACCAAGTACTAAAATTCCAATTGCAAGAAACTCACGAGGATGGTCAGAATTCAAAATAACATATGGAAAAGAGTATTGAATAATATAGAAAGATCATTGTTGGTATAAAAAGTCAGATAGAAGAGAACAAGAACCAAGTACCTAACAAGTCAACTTCAAGAGAAGAAGAAATTTTTTCAAAGGAAAGAACTTGAGATCCTTTCTATAAAGGAATATTTAAACAAGATAGATGCTCAGTTGAAGACAAATTCAAGGTTTAAGAAGAACATTGAAGAAAGTGAAAGCTCCGAGATACCAGAAAAGGAAAGTGTAGAAAAGGATAAGAGTTATGCAAATATTCTTAAAATATCCAATTACGAAGGAATAAGTCATGGTCAACAATATTCAAGGAAGAATAGATACAGAGAAGTTACATCACAAACAATATCCTTTGCTCCCAAGTACCAAGTTTATTTTATGTTTTTTTTTTATGTAACAATTTTGGACATAATCGTAGAAATTGCAAAGCTCATGGAGGAAATGATCAAGAAAGAAATGGAGTTGTCCACAAGAAATACAATGTTGAATGTTACATCTTCCATAATTATGGACACATGGCAAGAGATTGTATAAATATGATGAACCACAATGTTGAATGTTACAAATGCCACAACTATGGACACATAGCTCATGACTATGAAGAATGGTGAAGTCTTCCATAAAAGAGAATATTAATATCATATATAAGAAATCCTAGAAGAAGAAGTCGGAATGATTGAAGGAAGAAGCTTGTGGATTGGTCCTATATACAAATGGTGAAATTTCATAGCTCAAGACAGGAAACCAAAGCAATTATCTTATCTTAAATATGGACAGTATATTGAATGAAATCCTAATAGGTCCCTGCATCAAAGATAGAAAGGAATTGGTATTACATTATGAATGCGTGAAGGAAAAATAGGTCAATAGAGAAGTATGAGAGGACATACTTACAACAATAGCTAATTCAAGTAATAAAGACAATTCAAAAAGCAAAAATAAAAGTGTCAGGTTTACAAATGATGATCATGAAGCAGATAAACATTATAGATTGTTCTAAAAAATTTAGTATATAGGCTCCCATTATTATGGATAATGTTGAGGGGGAGTCTAAGTAGTAGGAAAGGAACACTGATGAAAAGTCAGCATAGAAGTGGTTTGGTAAATCATTTAGGAACACTGGGAGATCTACTTCGGAAAGCTTCAAGAAATGGACAAATATAAGGGGGAGTCAGCACAATCAAAGGGGGAGCATTGTTAACAAAGAAATATACTTTTAGAAGGAATTCATGGTTAAGTAAATTTATCTTTTGCAAGGGAGAAAATGATTTGCAAGAGAAGCATATTGATAAGGGGATCCAACATAACCCTTGGGGGAGAAAGTGAACAAAGTTGCTTCACCCCTTTTGTCATTAATGTCAAAGGGGGAAAGAGAGTTGAAGTTGTTTCCATCAATGACAAAGGGGGAGATTTTTGGAAGAAGTTGTCACTGATGTCAAAAAATGTGTCATTCAATGTCAAAAGGGTGAAGATATATGTGGTGTTTCCATTGGTGTCAAGGAGATAATGATGATGTGGTTGTAATAGAGATAGATTGTTTGAGAATGTTTGATGAAGCCTTGAAGCCCTTAAAAAAAAAGCCTTATTAGATGTGTATATAACTCCAAAGCAATCCCTTTGTTGAATAATGGTTGTGCATGGCTCTCGTGAGAAGACACTTTGAGTTGTACATAAGTGGTACAAATCCCCTATAAACTTACCTCATGTTAGTGCAAAGCATATTGGGATGAAGTGTGAAATATCTACCAAAATCATGATGTTGGGTCCACATAACCCCGAAATTAGTGGTGTTAGGTCCAAATGACTAGAAGGATTGGTTTATATGACCATAATAAGTATCCCTTGAAGTAATAATAATTGGTACACAAGGCCATGACAAAATAAAAGTTGAAGAAACCCCTAAACAATGGTGTCTGGTCCACTTACCCATGAGTTTGGGATTACATTACTCATCGCAAAGAAGTCACTAACGAGACCCCAAATTTTTTCCAAAGGAATTTTGTGTGAATCTTGAAGTATCCCCAAAATATTGATGTTTGGTCCACATGACTCTGAAAATTGTGGTACTTTGGCCCATTGAACCACGTGGAGTGGCAAGGATCCCCACAAGAAATAGTGATGTGTCCATCATGTATGATGATGTGGAAAATCCCTAAAGACCCTTTGATGTTTTTTCATGAAGTGTAATGATGGATCCTTGAGGTGGGGTACTAACACTTGAGACCCCCTTAAAATATGGAGATCCACAAAATAAGGATGAGTTTAAAGAGACCCTAAAAAAAGATACAAGGCATGATGAAGTGTATAAATATAAGATCAAACATTTCATTTGTTAATCCGTCAAGTCTCTCTTTTTTATTATGCACCTCTTGGAGAAAAGTGTGGAACTTTATGGAGGAGAAATGTGTGGGCATATTTGAGGATTAAGGAGATTCAGGAAAAACTAACATAATTTTCTCATACGGTATCTAAATTACAAAATTCCTAGCTCATTCAAAATCTTGTTGTGAGGGATACGTGATGACATGATTAATTATTTATTTTGATCTCTATATTGTCTCTTAATCTTCTGATCTTGAAAAAGGTATGGTTCATGCTTGTGGGTTTCTCTTGAGATGGAACATGTCTGTCATGGATTAAGTTCATATTTGATCTTGGTATGTGAGCCTCTCATTTTGTATATCTATTTGAATTCATTAGATATGTTATGGATGATTTTATGATGGTTATATTAGCATAGATATGGTATGGTTCTAGTACACAGGTCTCTCTTGTGATGGTCATTCTTCTCATAGACTAGGATCCATCTTGTTTGTACATGTTCTTATGCTTCTTTCATGGCATACTTGCTGGTGATATTGGCATAGATATTGGTAGTTATATTGGAATATTTTATGATGATCTTGTCATAGATCTTGGTGATTTATTGGCATATATCTTGGTAATTTGTTTGTGTAGATCATGGTGATTATCTAGGAATATTGTATTATGGTATTGACATAGACCTTGATGGTTATATATGCATATTGTATGATGGTCTTGGCATAGATCATAGTGGTTATATATGTGTGTTCCATGGTTATGTTTTGAAATATGGCTCATCTCTTGGAATGTTCATTGTTTTGAAAATGTCTATGATGTAAAAGTTGAGAATCCAAATGAAATCAATGGATGGTTGTTTATGGGTATATATTTGAGGCATGTTTATGTATATATAGTGTGATAGATATTGATATAGTGTGGCAGTGATTTTAGAATTGTGACAATGATAGTATTATTGTGATAGAAACAACATTTGTGGCATTAAGATAGAGATATTTTGATTGTGACAGGGACAATGATGTTGAAATAATGTAACTGCGAAAGATATTCTATTGTACGTATTAATATATTATTGTTTTCCCTCCCTTTCGAAGATGGTGTTCCTCTGATTAGGGATTTCATTGATGTAATTGGTCATGTAAAGTCTTGAGGTAAAACCTTTGTTGTAATTCGGGTCAACAGTGCCCAGAAAAATAATTATTAAAATGTATTTTATGTCTCCTAGGACAAGTCATCCCTATTGGGAATATGAAGTCGACATGTTGGGTTATTAGACTTCATAGTTGATGTGTATAAATAGATGAGGTTCCCTTCTCATTTGGACACACTCACAATTCAAGCATGTTTGCTTGAGAGAGAAAGAGGAGTCCATCTAGAGGAGGAGAAGCAATTTATTTTAGTCTTGTGGTCTTATACTATACTTGGTTGGATTCTATATCAAGGAATTTTTGTTGGGTTTTATTCACTATGATGGTTTCCTAAGATAAATATTTGTGTATTCTTTTTCTTTCTATTCTTTTCATTCTTTAAGTGATATTTTTATTATTGGGAATAAACTTTTAAAATCTAACATGGTATCAGAGCCAACCTAAAAGAAGACATTGTACAGTCATTTATCTTGCAGTATAAGAAGTTGGGGTTTGTTATTATGGGAAACTCCCTCGTCACATTAGATGAAAAATAAGGTTATATCAACTCACCCTAGGAGGGTGCATCTTTCTGTGGTGGCAGAATTCAAATCCCAATATTTTCATTTTTTGACCTATCACTTATGTCAGGAGGAACTAAGGCTTCATATTTTTCAAGGTTCCATATCCAAATTCAGGAAAAGCAAGATATAGTCTAACTCTCCTTGGGGAGGTGCATCTTTTACACCATTCAGTCCTATAAGTGTTCACAACTGAAAAATTAGAGTTTTACCATGAAACCCTAGGTAATCCTGAAGCAGGTTCCAGAAGCAGTCCTCAAATTGGTAAGTACTACTTACTATATTTCCATTTGAGGTTCTCATTCCTTGAAGATGAAAAAAAAACAAGCTTGATGAAAATCTTGAAGGAACGAAAATTTTTAGAGCATGGAAGTACAGAATCATGCTCATCCTTGAAAAAAATGACCTAGAAGGCTACATCAAAGAAGAGATCAAGGAGCCAAAGGGAGATGAAGCAAATACCAAGCATAATAAGGACATCATCAAATCGAAAAGGATCATAGTTGACTCCATCAAGGATCATTTCATTCCTCAAGTATCATCAAAGAATACTCCAAAATAAATGTTTGATGCTCTAAAACCTCTATTTGAAGGAAATAACATCAACATAATGACCTTGAGAAATCAACTCAACAGAGTGAAGATGGAGACTCCACTGAATAATATGTCTTGATCTCGACCCTTACTGGACCAGTCTCTCATGGAAGTGACACTTGGCTTGTATACATTGGATCTTCCAAACCTATGATGGGTTATAAAGAATCTTTAAAAATTCTTATCCAGAAAGCCTCTCCTTATAAAGTAAATCTTGGAGATGGCTATCAATATCCCATTAAGGGAATGGGAGAAGCCTTTACAATTGGACTCTTAGAATTCTATGAAGATTAAGGAAGTATTATATGTCCCAATATTGAAAAAGAATCTACTTTCTATTGCAACTCTAGATAATAAGGGCTTGAGAGTTTCTTTTATAGATGGAGAAGTACTTATGTGGCCAACAGGAAAGACAATAGATGATGCAGTCATGATTGGAGTAGAAGAAGGAGGACTTTACAAGATAAAGGGATATGCATACTTATCTCTAACAACAAGTGTAATCAATCCATGTGAATAATGACACAGAAGACTTGCTCATGTGAACTACAAATAACTATCAATTGTGAGCAAGGTTGTCATAGGTTTACCAGAAATTCAAGTCAATCATGAATGTGTTTGCAAAGGATGTGCTCAAGGGAAGAACACCAAGAACTCATTTCCAAGCAGAAATAGTAAATAAAAAGGAATCTTGGATATTGTTCATTCACATGTATGCGATCCGATCTCAGTCACTTCACTAAGAGGGTATGTGTATTATGTTTCTTTTATAGATGACTACTCTCGCAAGACTTGGATTTACTTACTGAAAAGAAAATATGAAGTATTTGAAATATTCAAAGAATTCAAGGATCTTGTGGAAAACGTATATGAAAATAAGAAAAGGAACTTGAGATCCGACAATAGAGTAGAATTCACTTCCAATGAATTCAAATATTTATGCAAGGAAGTTGGGATTAAGAGGGAGCTCACCACACCCTATAATCATCAATGGAAATGGAGTAGAAGAAATAAATAATATAACCATTATGGAAGCTATGAAATCCATGATTTATGACCAAGACTCACCCATCCACCTATGGGGTAAATCAGCTAGAACCGTAGTATATGTTCATAACATAATTTCTCATAGTTCTCTTGGGAAAAAAACTTTAGAAGAGATGTTTACCAGGGAGAATCATGAAGTCAACCACCTGAATATTTTTGGTTTTCATGTGTGTATACATGTTCCCAAGTAGAAAATAACAAGATTATACCCTTCCGGAAAGACGGGAATGTTTGTTGGATATAGTGATGAATCAAAATATTAGAGTGTACATTCCAAGTTTTCACTAGATCGAAATCAATAGAGAAGTTATATTTGATAAAGATGTTTCTTTCATTAAGTCCAGAAAGAACCATGCCAATGAATATCAAGAAGAACATGAAGCCCTTGTTATATGTACAACATCGGGATTCATCGTCCATGAGTCTTGTTGTGTTAAGTCCATAACTTATGTTGTATTAAGTTCATATCCTCTCCATAAGACTTGTTGTGTCAAATTTGAAACTTATGTTGTATTAATTTCACTAACTTATTGTGTTAAGTTAAAGAGATTGTGTTGTATCAAGCTAGGACCTTGATCAATTCTTATTAGAGAGAGATGTGTGTTTTGGGTCTTATGGTTAATATCATGACCTAATGGTAAGGTATGATACTTGTGTTGTATCGATTACAAAACTTATGTTGTATTAATCTCACATGACTTATGTTAATTCTCAAGGATATACTACGTGATGTATGGATAGTCATGGTCAATAGGTGCTACAAGTCTTTTTTATGGATTAACTACCCCTAGAGTGATTTACTTTAGCATGTGACTATGTGACCAGGGGTAATACATATGATCATAGGTTTGAAACAATTATTATGAGTATGATATGATATAGAATTAATGTAAACACATATGGACCATATAGAGAAAATTAATATGAGCACAAACATAGAGAGAGAATTTGAATTTCCCATATATGCCACCAAGTGAACTCAAATTAATAAGACACCAGTTGAGTCTTGGTTATGATAAAAAAAGTTCAGTTAACTAAGGAGTCAACTCCTTAATTTATGCAAGGGGTTGTTGAATATGACACTGATAGAGAATCACTAGTTACATTTATTTATGTTTAGTTGCATTCATTTATGTTCAGATAGATTCACTTCAATTCAATTCTATTCAGTTTTTTTTTTCAGTTGCATTCAGTTATGCTTATTTTTGTTCATTTCTAATCAGTTACATTCAATTCTATCCAGTTACCTTCAGTTTTGTTCATTTACATTTAGTTCCATTCAGTTCAATTCAATTCATTCAGTTAACAACTCAAATAAAGACAGTTAAACTCAGTGAATTAATGGAGGGCAAATATCTTCAATGTGGGAGATATATATGAAGTGCCCACTTGGCACCAAGTGTGTGGGGCTGTATGGTTTAAGATGAGACAATGTTCTCAGTGTCAACAAGTTACTGAAGCATGCAAATATTTTCTACCTTCCTTGTATGACCTAATTTGACTTGTTATTAAAGTTATGTGCACTTTGCAAGGTCAACACAGTGTTCCATTTGATCTCTCCTCTCTTGTGCTCCCAAAAAAGAAATATGTTATTGTGTTGTAATCATTCTTTGATGATTATCAATCATACTCTAAGATTATTTGATGGGTTTTTTATCATATGAATTAGTGGAGGTTTTTCAAGGTATATCCTATGTTCTATGGTTTGATTTATTTATGTCTTTGGATTATTGATGAGACCTATCTACACTGTAATTGTGGATTAAAATTTTAAAGTTCAATTTTCTTCATATTTTCTCAATCACTAACATCCCCCAGAATTCTAGTCCACAATGTTTAAGAAGAACCAATGCCAGAATACCATGACATGGAATATCCTCAAAGGCCTATGGAGATGCCTCAAGAGATAATCTCATAGAAAAGAAGACCAACATGGGCTCATGATGTCATTCATGGTGCAGAAAAATATGGAGCTCCAGAAGGAAGCAAGAGATCAAGGATCTATTCCAGATATGTGTCATTGATGTGTAATATTGTTGATACAGAACCTACATGTTCTGAGGAAGCTACAAAGAAGAAGGAATGGATGGATGCAAAGCTCAAAGAATACCAATCTATCGTAAAGAATAATGTTTGAAATGTGATACTAAGGCCAAGAAAGAAGTCAATTGTTTCTTCAAAATGGATATTCAAGGAAAAACATTCAGTAGATGGAAGTATCGATAAGTACAAGGAAATATTTGTAGCTTGAGGATTCTAACAAAAAGAAGGAATTGATTATGAAGAGACTTTGGCACCAGTAGCAAGATATACCTCAATCAGAACTATTCTTGCCTTGGAAGCCAAGATGAAATGGAGGCTACACCAAATGGATGTAAATACGACATTTATAAATGGTGTGATAGAAGAAGTATACATTGACCAACCTCCAGGTTTTGAAACCCATGACATAAATTCACATGTATGCAGATTGAAGAAATAACTATATGGGTTAAAGCAAGCACCTAGAAAGTGGTATGGAAGAATTGATGGATCCTTAATGAGCTTGGGATTTACCAAGATTAAATCTAGTTACAACCTTTACTATATGGTTATAAAAGAAGGTCTTAAGATTCTATTGTTGTATGTTGATGACTTATTCCTAATAGGCGAGGAGAATATCATTGATGCATGCAAGAAGAAGATTATTGCAGAATTAAAAATGAAATATCTTGGCATGATGCACTATTTTCTTCATCTTGAAGTATGGAAGTTCCCAGATGAGATATTCCTAAACCGAGGAAAACATGATGTTGAAATACTAAAGAGATTTGGGGTGCTAGCTTGCAAAGCTATGAACACTCTGATGGTGACTAGAAGGTGTTGAATGATGATTCCTCATATATAGTCAATGTTACATTATACCGATTGATTATTGGCTCTCTGATGTATCTAACGAATACTTGACCAGTTATATGTTTTGTTGTAAACATGTTGAGCCAATATATGGTGGAGCCCCGACATGTTTACTTAGTTATAGCAAAACATGTGATGAGGTACCTTAAGGGTACATTGCATTGTGGCCTCATATATGTAGTCGATCTTGAGATTATACTACGTGGTTATACAGATTCATATTGGGATGAGAGAACCGATGACAAAAAGAGTACCTTTAGATGTTGTTTCAATTTGAGATCAGGTGTGATCTCATGGCTCTGCAGAAAACAGACTAGTGTTTCTCTCAGTACAGTAGAGGATGAATAAATTACCACATGATAAACCTATAGTGAAGCAGTTTGGCTCCACAAAATGTTGACAAGATTGTTTGATACAAAGATGGATGTGACTGATATTTACTACGATAATTAGAGTTGCATCAAGCTGACAGAAAACCCTGTGTTTCATGACAAGTCAAAACACATAGAGATAAATTTCAATTATATTCAATACATGGTGCAGAGGAGAGTTTTGTAACTCCAATATGTTCCTATCGAGGAACAAGTGGTCGATGTGTTAACTAATCCTTTGTCTCGTGTAAAGTTTGAATACTTTCGAGACAAGATTGGTGTAGTCTTAAAGGACCTCCCTCAATAGAGGGAGTGATGATGATGATAATGATGATGTTGTTGTAGGTTTCATGTTACAATGGTGTAGTAGCTCAGTCTAGGTAGGGTATGTCTGGCTATGCTTGTTTGTCCTGAAAGGGTTAGTAATTAAGAAGAGGCATGTTTGATCCTAAGGGGATTAGTATGTATGGATAGGATTGTTTGGACCAAAAGGGTTAGTAACCCAGATAAAGCTTGTTTGTTCCCTAAGTAGATCCATTTTTCTGGCTAGGCTTGTTTGGCCAAAAAGGGTTAGTAATTCGTACAAACACCCGGTGGATCTATCATAGTACCCACCGAGATGTCGCTTCGTATGTCCTAAGGGAATGATGATGTGGTCCCAACACTCTATGTTGATGAAAAGACTCTGTGGTGATGACAACACTCTATGGTGATGACAACACTCTGTGGTGATGACAACACTTTGTGGTGATGACAAAACTCTGTGATGATAATGATGATGTGGTTCCAACACTCTATGCTAATGATGATGATGTGGCTCCAGCATTTCTATGTTGATGATGATGATGTTGCTCCATCATTTCTATGTGTATGATGATGATGTTGCTCCACAATTTCTATGTTGATGATGATGATGTTGTCTCAACATTCTATGATGATGATGATGTTCCAACATCTCCATACTGATGATGCAGATAGTGATCTAGCATTTATTTGTTGATGATGTTGTTTTTAGCACTAACATGTTAATGATGTTGTCGTTGTCCCAGTATTCACATATTGATGTTGCAGATGATGATGTCTCGGTACTCACATTATGATGATGATGATGATGATGATGTCCCAGTATTCACATACTCAATTTACAGATGATGAAGATATTCCAGTATTCACATACTGATATTACAGATGATGATGTCCCAGTGCTCACATACTGATGTTAATGATGATGTTCCATGATGATGATGCTCCGTGATGATGATGTTCCACGATGACGATGTTTTGGGATGATGATGTTCCATATTATTATGATTTTTTTGTTACAAAACTTCCTATGACATATAGATCCACTAGTTAGTTGTACGGTTGTAGTTTTTGTTGTTGTTGATGATGTGCAATACCTTCCTTGTTAAGAGGGAATGTTGAAATAATGTAACTGCGGAAGATATTATATTGTACTTATTATTATATTATTGGTGTCCCTCGATTCTAGAGATGTTGTTCCTCCAATTAGGGATTTCATTGATGTAATTGGTCATGTAAAGTCTTGAGGTAAAACCTCTATTGTAAGTTGGTTCAATAGTACCCAGAAAAGAATTATTAAAATGTATTTTTATGTCTCCTAGGACAAGTCAGTCATGTTGGGAGGATGAAGTCATCCCTATTGGGTTATTAGACTTCATAGTTCATGTATATAAATAGATGAGGCTCCATCCTCATTTGGACACACACCAACTCAAGTAGGTTCACTAGAAAGATAAAGAAGAGTCCATCTGGAGGAGGATAAGCAGTCTATATTAGTATTGTGGTCTTACACTATACTTGGTTGGATTCTATATCAAAGAAGTTTTGTTGGGTTTTCTTCCCCTGAGGGTTTCCTAGGATAAATATTTGTGTCTTCTTAGTCTAGTTGTGCTTTTCATTCTTTCAGTGATCTTCTTATTATGGGGCATAAAAATTTTAAAAATATAACAAGTGATACAGGTGCAAAGACAAAGATGCAGGTACATGTTGATAGACACAGTGATACGGGTTGACAAAAACGGTGATATAGGTACATCTTGACAGAGATATTTATTGTGATTGTTTTATAGAAGCAATGATATAGTGATACAGGTTGACAAAGACAATAATATAGGTACAAGTTGACTAAGGAAGTGATACAAGTACAGTTACAGTGACAGAGACAATATGACAGTGGAAGTGATAGTGATAGTGTGATAGTGACAGTGAAAATGAAAGAGACAGTGATAGATTAATTATCTTACTCATAATAGAGTAGCAGGATGGGGCAAGGACAAGTTAGAGCCTATGATATCAATGGGTTGGAGCCTCCTTCTACTTGGTGCTGGTAAACAAGGAGTTGGAGCTTCCTTCATATTGGTGCCTCAAAATCAGGGGGTTGGTGTCTCCTTCTAGTTGGTGCTGGAGAATATTGGAAGTTGGTGATTCCTATGAATGTAATATTTACATGATATAAGAAAATTATTTTGTGATTTTCTCCCATTTGGGTTTCCATGTTATATATTTTGTGCATTGTCTATAGTTTATGTGATGATGAATGACATTGTTAATTGTTAATGTTTAAATGATATCACTAATGTTTGAAATGGTAAAAATTGCTCAATATTGATTCACCCCCCCTCTCATTATTTCCAACAATTTCACCCAAAGGGATTATATTAAATCATATCATGACATGTTCACACATAAGTTTATCACAACCTACCCTTGTGTCCCTCAATTTAAGTAAGCCCAATGGATCTCCGTTAAATTCAAATGAACTATTCAAAAGTGGAGTTTGTTCTAAGAGATATAGTTCTAATATTATTGAGGTTTTAGTCCTACTAGTTACCAACTACTATTATGGTTGGTGGTTAACCACCCTCCATTTGAATATTCCAAATAATAGGTGGATATCCCATAAGGTTTTCTTTGAAAAAAATACTAATTATTTACACATTAATAATTAATAATTTGGTATTACTACTTTTTTTATTCTAAGAAAAGAATTGTGTATTTACTATTTCAATGATAACTTTAAATATAGATTGTAATATGCATGACAACATTCAGAAAAAGCTCGTTGCAAGCATTAAAACTAAAAAAAGAAAAAAATATATAATATTGTTATTCTTCCTCTAGAGGTTATATTACTACATGTTTGTGTGTGTGTGTGTGTGCTCTATTCTAACAAAAACTTGTATCTAGATATTGTCCACATTAAAAAATAAAAAATAAAAATAACACAGACACACATATTTATGAGCATCTCCTCTATACTTTTATCTAATTTTTGTGACTAGTCTCCTCATTGGGTGTTAAAAATCTAAATATATAATAGTGGTTTGGATATGGGACCCTTCCTCTTCCTCCTCTATTGTATAAATAAACGTATTAAGAGTTAGAATTTATTTAGAAATATCATCAAACCAAACAGTCAAATATATACAAATTTGTTGAAAAAAATAGTAAACTTTTATCTTAGTTCCTTGCTTCTTTCCAAAATTGGAGAAAAAGTCAAGTTTTGGAAATTTATTTTACCAATGATCCAATATCCAAATATATAGAAATATATTTTATATTGCTAGCCTCATTGACAATCATAGAGAATTCATCTCTACCATAAATAATTCATCTCTACATATAAGAACACCATGCAACAACTTTCAAACTCCTCAGTCAAGGAGAATCGAATGACTCAAACCCTCCCTTTCACTGCAACATATGGAAGATTAAATAAAGATTTGAATCCTCTAAAATGAATCTTGACACAAAGTCTTGTACAGATACTCATGCACAATGAGATAAAAAAAACATAAATGAGTGCCCCTATGGATGCCAATACATCTTGTAAGAATGCATGGGTCACTAGATGATGGAATTTCCAAGTCAAAGTATAAATCAATGCTTGATATGAGGATTAATATCAAACAAAATGGTGAATCATAAAGAATTGCCTTAATTCCACACCATCCCACCATAATGTTGATCTAGGTGGACATATATGATTACAATGGATGTCACAAGTGATGGAAAAGTTATCGAGGTATGAGTTAAAGGTGACAATGATGCTAAGAAAGCAAGCAAAAAAATCTCCAAAGTGGTTATCTCCAAGAGACTACCAGAAAAAATAGTGTTCATACATGGAGGAAAATTCCTAGTCACACCCTAATAATATCTCCACGAGTATACCAAAATCCACTGCTTGGATGTCATATCCAAAGCTAAACAAAGAGATGCATCAAAATAAAATCCATGAAGTACAACCATCCTAAAATTTGTCACAACAAACAAGGGTGTCATAGGTACCCATGTACAATAGTGTAATAAACACGCATTTATTTAGAATAGAAAATAAAAGTAGATGAACATGAAATGTGGGTGAAGTCTCATAATATGTCCAATCGATAATCTATAAAATATCAAAAGCTAATGGAAGAAAAGTATGATCTAATGAAAAAAGTGTTGTGAATTAAGAAAGGGATCCAATGAATGTTGAAGTCTAACAAAATGTTGTAGCTAATGTTGACAATGATTGTGTTTCAATAAATATGTGATACTAGCATAAAATACTAAACAAAGTGCTTTATAAGAGAGAATAAAACACCATAATGGTCATTAATATATTCTCTATGAAAATATGTGTCTACCCATGAGAAAAACAAGGATCACAAATAAGCAACCCAGTGTGGTAAGCAGCCACTTGTTGGAAAGATGGTGGAAATTTATTTACATTTCCTCAAGCAGGGAAAAAAATAGAGGCTCCAATGAAGAGTTATGGAAAAAACACTACAAAAAACTCTAAAATACAACAAATTGACAAACAAAAACCAATAAGTCAAAATCTTCCAAAACACAAATTACATGCATGAAAGAAAAATTTATAACCGAGGGAACATATCCCAAGCCTCTACCTATGATCATAAATCACATGCCAACTCCACCATAATCAATGTGATTTATATAAAAAAACCAAGCTTGAAGAGCATAAATCATAGGCTTGAAGATAGTTTGGTTGGGGGAAATAGAGACATAAGTGTGACATGGAATCTAGGGAACTCATATTGCCCAATTCTCATCCATCAACAACTATTTTTTTTCATTTTCCCTAATTCATGTTGGTTGGAAACCATTCCAGTGAAACTCATTCCCATATTGGCATACACAATTGAAGCTTGTTCTATCCACACTCTATTCCCATCCACACATTATGCCATAGGTCACATCCATCCACCTCCATGCACCTTCAATTCCCATTTATTGTCCAACAACCACCACCTTGCATTTCAAAATTTGAAAACCCAAATCAAACATTATCTACCTGGGTTGGTTTGGGACTTCACATTTTGAACTGCAAGGTGGTGGTGGTTGGACAATAAATAAGAATTGAAGTTGAAGGATAGAAAATAGATGACATGATGGATGTGAATTGGAACATAGTGCATGGATGAGAATGTAACATGGATGGGAATATGTTTCAAGCACAGACACTTAGATAGGGATGAGTTTTAATGAACTAGTTGTTGATCAATAGGAATGGATAATGAACAATGAAATCATTTGATGGAATATGGATTAGTGTTCTAAGTTACCCATATCCCATGCCACCGCACTTAGAAGCATCAACACCATATGCACAAACACTCAGAAATTTAGTTGGTATTAGGTTGACCATGTGAAGAGGACTTCATGGTACATTATAGATAGGAACATAGGAATCCATTTGAGGAGATCCCATGTGTATATTTCATTCCTTCCAAGTGTAGCACAAGAACACTACCACCGTCTCTGCATAGGATTCCCCCAAGTAGCATAATTATATTGATAGGATGAACACCTCATAGGAGAAACATGAGTATAAAAATAAAGAGATGATATCACTTTTCTACCATCATTTCATGCAAATATCCTTATGTACTCTCCTTGAATTACTCATTGGATACGTTGGATTTGATAAGAACCTATAAACACATTCATATTCTTTCCTATGGAGGGGACAAAGATGAGGAATGATTTATAAAATTACAGCATTGGAAAACATGCAACTTTGTGTATAAGAGAAAGAGGTGATCAACATGGATCACTACTAAGAACACAAATCCTGTTGTAAAAACAAAATAGGAAGTCAAATATGAATATATATAGATCCATTGATAGATATGTATAAATCCCAATTAGAAAAGTGCAGTCTATGAGGTGAAAAAACAACAATAAAATAATAAAGATTAATGAAAAAAAAAAACCAAGAATTCATATGGAAAGAATTCATGAATCCATGGATGAACACCATTTCCAATATATATATATATATATATATATATATATATATAATATGATACATATAGGAAGGGTACATGGGTGGGTCAATAATGGACATGCCCATGATCATCCACCTCATATGGTCTCTTCATTTCAATCCAGTTGGTCCAATCATTAAACAAATGTTGTCATCGTTACCACTCAAAATAGCACCCATAATAAAGTCACATATCATGATGCGATGAGTGGAAAGAACCATATAAGCTAGATACTATTGTCACAACATCCTAGCTTCTTGAACACTTTATGTCAACTCCTAATACTAAGGGGGGGTTCCTATAACTTTGTGAACAATAATTGTGATTCCCTAGACAATACACAAATATGTTTGCCAAGAAACCTCTAAGCGAAGATCAATACCTTATGGAATCAAACAATGAAACATAAATATCCCTTAAAGAGAGGTAGGATTTAAAGAGATTTATCACATATCCCAGTAAATATAACATCAAATTGATATTGTTTTTATAGGATTGCAGCAGTGAATATACCTCCAAAAACTTAATAAAAAACAGTCATAACAAAGTCATCCTTACCATATGAATTAGTGTACCTTATATAGTAGGGTAGGGGGGATGAGAAATACAATGAAGGAGAGGCCTCAAAAAAGTTCTAAAAATAGGATATTAGATATTATATGAGCATCATAAAATTCCTCAAATAGAGTGTGGTCCTGCTTAATGCATTCTCCAATGAACCTCTAGACCCCTGGGGGTCAACATAGGCCTAGAAACCACTTTTCAATCCTTCAAACATGGCAAAAGTTCTTGAAGTACCTATTGTACCTATAATATCAGTGTTGTAATACAAAACCCTAGCTAAAAAAAATATCAATATATCACACAAATCAACCATAATCTAAAAATTCCCTCAAAGATCTACCATTAATTCAACTAGGGCGCATTTTTCTATCCATAAAGAATTTACAAATTGCAAATATTTTTTCAGATATATTTTTTTCTAATTTTTAGGGTTTTCTGAAAATATAATTTTTGGGATTTTTCTATAAATATACAAGATATTTTTTATAAAAAGGAGTGAAAGAGAAAGGGTTATGACCTTAGTCATTTCAATCCAAGGGAAATTAGAGATCAAGGTCAAAGTCCATACTTAATTTCCCTATTCAAGATTTACCAACTAGGGCAAGAAGCTAGTAACCCAATACTAGGTCAAATTAGCCAAAAACCATAATTAGGGAAAAATATGAACTCCAAGGCCCACTGTGGAGAGCTCCTTCCAGAGGAAGGTCTCTTCAAACAAAGTAGACAAGATGTCGATAAAAACCCTAATTTGCCTTGCCCAAGGTGCAAAAGCAACATAAAACAAGAAAATGGAGAGATCTTATGAACATCATCCAAGAAAGAGAGAAATAAATACTTCTTAGTTCATTCCTTAGCCACGAATTATTATAATAATTCTTAGGATTAACCTTGCAAGGTCACATAAATCCTAGAAATTTCACCATTCACCATTCATCACAAGCAAAAGAGAGAGGTGAGCATCACTCAAAATCTCCAATAGACCAAGGTTAAAAAAAGTACATATTAGAATCTTTTTCCATGTTTAAAAATGAAATTTAGAATCCTTATGTATATGAGGCTTCCTTGACTTAACTAAATTTAAATCCTACCTTACTAGAAAGTAAAAATACCCAAAAGTTAGGTTTTGTCTCCCACAAAATGGGGACTAAATCACAAAAGGCTAGAAATAATGATAAAATAGTGAAATTATCCATTTGAATGGATTGATGATCCAAGGGAGGATGATATTCCCCAACCAACCCCAAAAATGTAGAATATCCCTCAAAACCCTCCCCTTTAGCAAGGCAAAAATCTCTTGAAGAAGAAGAGATCGTGATGAAGCGTGCACATGTACCAAGAGTATGGGTCATACAAAGGAGAGTAAGGTCCAAGTGGGAATAAAGGAGGTGTGCTAAATTGAGTATGACAATACTTACATATGAAATCACCTCATACATAGAAAAAAATAAGTGTGGTTAATATTCCCTAGGCCATGTGTCTTAATGGGCCCATCCCAAGAATCCTTGGAGTAACCAAAGGAAACAATGGCCCAAGATTATAGTGGAATTCCACCCATCAAGTGGCAATTACAAAAGCCAGTCAGCGACACTTCCTAGAATGAAAAAAAAGTGGACCTACCATGACCAGACCATGGGTCTTGAGCCCCACTAGACCACCACTTTTATATAAACAATCCTAGACTTGTATTTATACAATGGAAAAAGGACCTTCACTCTAGTATATCCTAGCAAGCATGTTGCATACAATCTAGGTTGTAACAATTGGCTCCAACTGTGGTACATACGATATTCTCGAGAGTGTGTGAGAACCTATAAAACATCTCGATCCTATATACCTACACACACACATCTAACAACAAATATGTATAATGAATTGGAAGTGGACACTTCTATCCTGGCCTATTCAAATCAAAATGAAATGAAATAAACAACAAGTGCAATGCATGGGTAAAAGAAAATGACAAAATCAAATGAAACTAGTGCAAGAGATTATGCAACCTACCTACCTAATCTAAGCATCATGGGAGAGATAAGTCAAGTGAAATCATAGCACGAGTGAAGCCACCTTAGCATATCATTCATGCTAGGGATTCTTCCTTTATCTTTGGAAATAATCCAACATCAAATCACATCCACTAGTATAAAATGAGAAATCAATGACTAAAATTTGAATATAAATGATTATTTTTGAGATGATGACTAATAGTAGATCATTTCCACTATCTTATAGCTTGACTAACTTAGTCATATTTAACTTACTCATTAATTTGTTGACTTAATAGTCATTGATTTAGTCATTGATTTATTCATTGATGTAGTCATTGATTTAGTCAGTGATTTAGTCATTAATGCCACAATTAATGACCAAATATGTGACTAAATAAACTACTAGATGATTAATCAAGGTAACCTATTAATGACTAAGCTAAATACGACTAAACTTTAGTCGCGCTATAAGATACTAGAAATTAACTACTAATAGTCGTGTATATGTGAGTTTTAGTCATTTTCTTAGTCACAAATTTATGATAGGGCATAGAGGAATCGAACCACCAACCTCCTTCCTATAAGGTATGTTCTCTTCCATTGATCTAGCACCCTTTAAGAGTTGCAATAGACCCAAATTGATCTTCAATAATATATAAACAACTAGAGTTGAAATAGACCCAATACCCCCTCCCATTTAGTTGAGATAAATACAAGATCAAACTCTACAAGAATTCTACAAATAACATATTTTAATTCATTTATATTGCGTTCCCTTAGTTATACATTCCCCCCCAATATCTCCAACTTTGAATAAAGAAGTTGTCATTTCCTGACAAGGATGATATTCAAACAAATTTTGCATCATTCAAGCATACAAAATAATGATTACCAAGTTACTATAGATCCATAATGGCTTACCAATTAGGATATCTTATATTCCGGTTTCCAAATTCTACAGAACTTAATAGATCATGAGAAGCAAACTGTACAAGCTTCTCTAGTGCAATGAATCCTCTTTAATGATGCAGAGTTTGTGTAACATGCTACAGAAGTGTCAAAGTGACGAGGTTGGAGCCACTCTAAAATATCCTGAAATAATTAACAATTAAGAATTAAAATTGATCTCACAAATAATATCCACTTGAGTAACACTCACATTTACTCAAATTTATGAAGGAAAATCTGGTGTTAACACCATGTTTAAGGGATTTATTAGGTCATACAGAGCTTTCACCAACATACCCGTGTTTCTTTACCCTTTGCAATGAATCTTGAGGTTTCTCCATGCAAACTTCTATCTTAATATCTCCATTTAAAGAAACAATCTTAATGTTTATTTGATGAATTTTCCAACTGAACTGAGCTACAATTACTCACAACATTCTAATTGTGACTAGTTTGAACATGGATGTAGAAGAAATGTTCCAAGGATCAACAACATTTGACAAAGTAGGCATAATGTATGAAGACAACAAATTGGAGTTTGATGTCAATAAAAGATGAAATACACACCATTTAAGCAAGATCATATGTTTAGATAGAATGATTGATGATTAGGCAAAAAGGAATTAGACGTGACTCTTTTTGTAAGAACTCTGAATTCTAGGGCTAAATTTGTTGGTAAGATAAATATGTTGTTTTTTAAATTGCCTAGAGATATAAAGTGATTATCTATATTTTAGTTTTATTATATAAATAAAAAAATAAAGTTAAAAGACAAAACAAAACAAGCATAGGAAGTCATTCTTACGCACAACGTTCCATAAACCTTCTTTGTTATAACCAAAAACTTCTTTTGCATCAAAGACTACCATTAGCTACCGATCATATCAGTCCGTCCTTATCATCATTAAGAGCCAAATTCCCTTTTTTGGGGGGGGGTCCGTCCGGTTGATGTGTTGATTGAGGCTACTGGGTCGGACCATTTACCCATTCCTAATTGGATTGAAAAAGAGTAAACCTGCGTGAAAGTTGGCTCCATGTTCAAGCACTATCTCGTGCACTGTTAACTTCCCCGCCATTCTTGTCACTGTCACCTGCAATCCGCAAGTTGAACGTCGAGATAGAAAACCAAGCCTTTTCACTCCTTTCCTTTGACCGGGGGTGTAGAGTCGAAGAGTATAGTCGTCCTGGGAGTGTTGTAAAGAGGGAGAATTAGAAAGAGCAAGGGGAGGGGAAATGGAGAGGGGGGAAATGGCAATCCCTCTGATGAACAGGAAGATTGTGAAGAAGCATGTGAAGAAGTTCTAGAGGCCTTAGAGCAATCGTCACATCACTGTCAAGGTACTTAGCATTCATTCTTCTCTCTGCTTATTTAGCTTATCTCCACAACATCATCATGTAAAAGGGGTAAATAAGGTTCTTGGTTATTTCTTTTCGATTCATTCGGTTCTCTTGGAGAAGAACAAACACTCCAAACCCAACACTACGATGGATCTGTTCATGCCCCTTCGATCTGAAATAATATGCCTTTTTCACATTTTTGTTGTCACTCTGGGCTGGGATTGTGAGTCGAACCCTTATTTATTTATTTATTCCATTTAAAATATATGGAAAAACATAGACCGAGGGGATGCACCAGATATGGTATAATTTCGTTGGGTTAGGTACATGGTTTGAGTGGAGGGGTGGCTCTACTATCAAAATCAACCAAGATTTGCAAACTCGTTGCATTCCTATTGCAACTCAGGCAATTCAGAAGAGACAGACCATGGTATGAATGGAACCCTAAAATGCCTATTATTTCTTGATGGGGCATAATCTCTGTATGAACCAAATGCCTCCAACGAGTTTCTCAAAGTAGGAAATAAGTTGATCTTTAAAAACCTAATGCAGGAATTTACGAAAAACCTAAAGCAAATAAATTAGTTCTATAAACTAGTGACCATTATGAATTCGGTGACAATTGAATGAACATAGTAGAAAGCAGAAGCCCATGCTTTTGAAGACATTCTTCGGATATTTTTTCCTACAGGTATAGATGAATAAATTGCATCAATCTCTTGCCCAGTCAACAGGTTGTTCAGAAATTTCAAGTTCCTTTGAGGGTTTGGCTCGAGGCCGTGACTGCGGGTATGTCTAGCATGGTAGATGATAATTCTACAATGATATTTGGCGGAAATTCGAGCGGTTCGTTAGAAGTTTCCAATGCTTTCGTTTACATGGCGCAGATGATGAAGAAGGGTTACAGTTCTCTTGGGGGAGTCACGCTCGAGAAGTCTAAGTTGGATACATCGCAACTTTATAAGACCTTTACACCTTAGGTACATGGTGTGAACTATATATTACTACTATATTTTAAATTTTTGGTAAAGGGCCATTTGTCAACCCCACTTAGATGCAATGACCCCGATGGGTATTTTCTGTTACAATCACTAAGGATTTGCACTTGGCGTCGTGCATTGAGATTCATTACCTAGAATGAATTGTTTAGGTTCAGTTAGCCATAAGATATTACAAAATAGAACAACAATTGTCCTCATCAAGACAACAACATGTTCTCGAGGAATTAGATCCAGGTCTCTGTGAAGGAAACTGGATTGATTTACCACTTGAGCATAACCCACTTGACATTGTTAACAATGTCATCTAATTCCTAGTGATTCGAGAATCAAATTTTAATGCGAACAATAGGTTATTTGGTGTGATTTTCCTGTAGGAAGATCCGAATGACATTGTTCCCTTGGTGAAGTTGCAATAGTGAAATCAATTTGGCACCCTAAAATTTACGGTCCAATTTTTTTAGGGAATCGCTTCAAAGAATTACACCCCAGGGAGCTGCACAATATAGACAAGTATTCCTCTAGATTTATGTCGAAATTGTGCAGGAGCTGGTCCCATCCTCATTCCTTTGAAACTCATACCATTCAAGTGGGCCAGATAGCAGCTAGATTCTATTTTGTTTTTTGTTTATGCTCGAGCCACGAGTTTGGCAACAATGAAATTTGGAAAAACATTGCCAGTGCAACAAAATATGACAAAACCCATGATTAAGTTTGAGACAGCAGCAGCAAGGATGGAGGAATTGCAGCTTGAGGTGACAAGTTTAAACTTTAAACAAATTGGAACAATATTTAGAAGCAGCATGATTCTCAAAAGAATGATGCTCTTAGGCAAATGGCATAATCCTACTAGCTTGATGCAATGAAGGCATGAATAGAATTGCGAACTTGCACAAATTTAGTGAACAGTTTCAGTTAATGGAAATCCCATATCCACCTAGCAATGGAAATCATGAGCCTCTTCAAGCTCTCCTGATGATGAACTTGCTTTAGGGTTCGAAACTTGTTGAGAGAAACAATCCCCTCACCGCAGTTCCTCTGACTGTAGAATCTATGACCATGGGATAAGATGAATATTCAGAAAACTAATATTATAATCATAAACTCAAAATGCTCAGAATACCAAGACATCTCTTTTGAGGACACACCTAAGAAAGATTCCAAATATATATATATATGTTTGGATCAGATTCCCAATAAGTCTCAATTGGAGCTACATTATAGAAAAATCCATTAGCAAGGGATGGAAAACATACTTCGGGCTATAAGACAAATGTAGAATGCAGAATTCTGGATATGGGAAAAAAAAGAAAATACTCATTTGAATCCTAGTTGCACCTACCCCATTATATGGATGCACAGAGTTGGCAAAAAATCAAAGAAGTGTGAAAATGCTTTGCATTTTAAACACCTTGAAGATAAAATATAGGATCGCTATTCTATAGTAGTCATTAAGTTGATGTGACACCAATTGAGATCAAGTCATTAGGAATGAGGTGTTAAAAAGAAAGGGTATGAGTAATTGCATTTTGGAAGTGTAGAACTTGATAGGTTAAAGTAAGGATGGACTGAAGATGGTACAAATGAAATAACCAGATGGGTAATTTTCTAACTTCCCTCTAGATTTAACATCTCTAAAAAGTTAAAAATTAAAATGATACCTAAAGGAAAAATACATTGAGACCCAATGGATTCCTGAAATTATGCCCTTGAAAAGTGAGGTAAATGACTATGCAAATCAACCCAAATCTCATTAAACCAACACACCCTTACAAAAGTATTTATGGAAAAATTTAAATGAACATCAGTAACATCACAACTAGTTTACATAAACTACACGATGAGATAGGGAAGATGAACTACTCCATAACACCTGAAAATAATATGTAAGGTGTGATATTAAATAATAATATTGTGGAGAATGAGTATCAATACGTACTCTTGCAATACAAAATCATACGTACAAGTATGAGATACCAGACCTAGTTGCTCCAACAACTTACTTACATTTTCAAGAATAAATAAACTCACTCTTTTCTAGTCCATGATGGTTACAACAGACCACCTTGGTCTTATTGGGCATTAAGATGGGGATGGAAAAAAAAGAGTCCGTGTGTTCTCTGTTTAGGAACTAGTCTACATAAAATACTCAATTACGAATTGAGACTTTTGCACTACTGTCTCACATCTGTTTTTAGCAGTTCTTTTACTGAGATCTTTTAGGCATCACACTCAAAATGAAATCTCACTCACTTAATTGTATATTTTATAACTGCCTAGGAGATGCTATGGGCATTCCTTATTGCTATTGTCAAAGGTTGTACTTTCTAGTCCCATTGACCTATTTTAGTCATTCATGGAAATGAATAAAATCTTATTTTAATTTCATCTGGCTAAACTACTGCAGTTGTGTTTGTCATCTGTTATCTAAGAAGTTGAACTTATCACATTTAGACTTTTAACACAGTTCTTGAAGAGGAGGGCGGTAGTGCCACAGACAGGCTTTTCTTAAACAACCAGTTTCTAATTACTTTGTCCAGACTCTTAAACCAGAAAGGCAGAAATTCATGCTACATATTCTTTGGACCTAACATCTTAGCTTATAATAAGATGGCATCAAGCTATAAGGGGTATCTATAACAATGAATACCACTTGTACAAGAAGTAAGAGTATACACTGCCAATGTTTTAGAATTCATCAATATGTCATGGTCTTATGTGTCTGTTCAAATAAAGTCTGTAAGGGCTATTGTTCCTATGTTAGTAACTTAATACTAGGTATCCAACACTACTGGGTATCTTCAAATACCATACTTTTCAAAACAAAATTACACCACAAAACAAAATTACATTTCAAGAATTTAACAAGAATATTCCCAAACTGTTATAATCAGATACCATAGATGGTATTTATTTCCAAAGACATACCATAGAAATAAATGAATGTGGTTCTACTTTTAACCAATTGTAACAACATAATACAATTAGGTAATTAAATCAGATTTTAACATTATTAACAGACCTGTGAAGTAGCACCATTGTACTATCCTCTTGGATGACAAATAAACCTCCCTTTCTGGCACACCTATGCTTTAGATATTTCATATTTGATAGTGCACAAGTAAATGATAGGAACTGGGTATGATGGCAGTGAAAGACTTCAACTAAACCACCCATCATTCCTCACATATCATATTTGACAAGAAGATTGACTATAGATAGCACACCTAGTTCAGTAATATGTGGATTATCTTGAATGTACAACTCCCAAAACACAGCCCCTTTTATGACTGGTTTTGAATGTATGATGGTGTTGACAGGTGGGAGGCCCAATGGGATGCACCCAACAACACACTTTGACTCCTCTATAAGCGATGTACAAGAATACAATCACAACATGTATGTCACTCAATCTTGGTGTATACCTTCTCTAACTTCCCCTCAAGGTAGTACCACCTTCCCTTCACATCTCTGCTCCCTCCTCTTCTTCAATGAAACTCAAAAAATGAATCCAGACCATTCTTTATAACTTTAGTACATAGAATGAAGACCAAAATCAGTGGATGGATGAAGATCTAGTGATCTTCCCAACTCAATGCATCCTCTTAGACAAGTGCACCCTTCAAGAAATGACTGCAAACTCTACAAATCATGCAAGTTCATAATCAAGGGCACCCTGACCATTTTCTGCAAGCATCCACTTAGGTCATCAATCCATGATAAGAAAGACTTGAACAATGTCACCCCCATTGAATATTGTGATCAAAATGACAAGTGGACACCCATACAAAATGGGGGATAACAGAGTGCTTGACTAGTATGCAATATGCATGACTTGATGATAGTTGTAGTCGTTCTAGAATGCTCCTCTAAGTATGAATTAGACACCTCTAAGTGAGAGTACATCCCTTCACATATGGAATAAATTATAAAAGAATTTAGAATTCCTCTAAAGGCTTCACCGAAGCACAATAAAAATCCATGAAAGGGGATGCACCAATAAGCTCAACACTTCCCTAAAATAGGAATCCAAGCTCCAAAATCTAAACGCTCCTCTTCAAATTAGCTCCAATGTAACAAACATCAAGTGAAGAGACCTCCAAAGGGTGAATATCACTGTTCTAGACCATACAAATTAGCTTCCAATGAGGACAACCTACATTAGATCAACACTAGTTGTGTCAAAGTATCCCTTAATGGTGCACAAAATTCCTTCAAACAACAAATAGAACTTTCCACAGGTAGGTCATCCCTCTTGAAATACCAAATTTTTCATCAAGAGTTGTTGTTGTTCATAATACAACTCTTCCTATGGATTGAAAAATGAGGTTTCGCTACTTTTCATTGTTGTTCTAGAACACAAATGTGCCCAGAATTGATGCTTATATACCCATAGTTAGCACAAAACTCAAGGTGATGATGTTGTACTGCTGCTAGGAGGCATAGGTATGCCCAGAACATGGCTATTCATAGCCCAAAAACTTCATCATGTTGTTTTCATTTCCAACACTGCTGCCCCCTTACTTGATGAGGTAGTTTGAGTATTATGGGGAATTTTTTCTCAGATTTATTGGTGGACTCCTTATCCATGTTATCAAAGCTAGACTAGGATTGGAAAAAACAACCAATCTGATTAGTTCTAGGCCACATTGGTCTAGTTCAAGGGACACATTAGATTATAAAGTTGTGCTGAAGTTGTTCATAAATATGATCCTGAAGTTCTTCTTCATTTGAACAATATTGCAGGAACTGGGGTTGGCATAGAATTCAGAGAAACGGGGTTAAACTTAAATGCCAAGAATGGCAGGGTTCTGCATGTTGGTATGTCACTTTTGGATTCTAATATTTGGAATTCAATCCAATAATCCCAAAACACACAACTTCTCTCTTTTTATTTCTGATATTCTTGTTGTGATTAGAGAGAGGCTTGCATAGCCTCATGAAACTATATTCTCAGCTATAGGATAACTTTTCTCTTCTAACAAACCCAACAACCATTAGTATCAATTTCCTATGCAATTGCTTCAACATGCATCAAAATATAGTTCATAAGGTAACAGTCCTTCCCCTTTTTCACCAATTTTTGTAACAACAAGAAATGATAGCTAAAATACCCTCTAAGCTCAAATTGCAAACGGTATATTTGCATGTTGAGAAACCTCCACGCTATCTTCATAAGTATCCCACGTTTCCCCCTTTTAATCCCCCAAGATTCCTTTTAATCCCCCAATATTAGGTTGATAAACAATGATTAAATAAATCAACTCCCATACTCATGGTTAGGGATTTTGGATAAATTCACTAACTAAGGTTTAAAATTAAGGCTAAGGACTTAAGTTAAACAACTTACTAAGGTACTCTCCCCTTAGCACAATTTAACTTCCTTCACTTGTGGAATCATAGCCTTCCATCTATTTTCCATCCTCCTTTGTTTGTAGCCATCAGGGGTTTTAATATCATAAGTCAATGTACATCATTAAAATATCTTTGGCCCAGAAGTTTATATGAATGGCTCAGATGTTGGAGAAAACAGTATAATTTCAAACATATTGTCTTTGAATTTTGATTCAGATGATGGTGTATTAAATAGTCCTCACAATTTAGCAAATTTTCTCCTTGTTGAGATTGATAAATGCAATGGGCTATCGAAGGAAATATCAAGTTCATGGAAGTCTCAGAATAGCAAGCAGTCAAGATTTTTATTTACAAGGTCAGAAGGTTCTAGAGAAAGATCAAGCCATTATTCCACTCCCAATTTGACATCGTCTAGGCAATTGCAGAGGGAGTGGGAAAATGGACAATATGTTTTGGAAAGCACAAATGGACATGAACTATTAAATATTAATGGACTATCTAATAATGCTTCTGGCCAAAGGTGCAAGGATTTCAGAGTACTTCAGAGGGAAGCACATTTTTGGTTCCTTCAGAGGCCAAGGGTGAGTTTTGTCTTCTTTTGTTGTTGGATATTAGTAATTCTCTTTTAATAATTGTGTTTTACCTCTTGCTAATATGGCATTTACAGCTTTTGTTTCCTTTTATCCAACCATTTTAAGCCTTTGTATTTTTCCAAGTTTGTTATCTATGGATATAGACTTATTTTTATGGATCTAAATACAAGAGATAACCATTTTCATATGAGCCTATCTTTTAAGATCTAACACTGCACAGGGGATGTCCCTAAGTTGCACCGGGACATTACCAATGTCATGTAGGATTGTCAGATATCCCTTGGCCATCTTGGGGACTTCTTAGCATCACTTTCCAAAATCGATTCCTAAGAGAAAATAAATATAAATCCTTAGCGCTACACTCACTCACCAACACATTACCCCTTACTAAGAGACTATTCAATCTCTAATTCAGCCAAGATTTAGATTTTTTTTCTTTAAATTACCTAGGTTAGACCCTCTCTTACTCTTACTGTCTGCTTTGCCCTGCCTCTATCCTCCCTCAAAAACATACCCTATGTTATAATGCTGTACTAATGGTAGGTTTTGAACAATTCTTCATGAACCTTGAACTTTGTACTTGTAAATATAACTCCACACCAAAATACGAGACCCAGGTCTTAGTGAGGCTCTTATATTCCATTGAAGAAGCAACACATCCCACGTGGGGAGTCAGAGTGGAAGTCATTAACATGCCATAGGGCCTGAAGGGAATTGGAACTTAAAACTAATTCATGATCAGATAATCAGGGCAGGGCACTTTCATATTCCACTCAAGCAGGATGGAGACATGCTTTATTACCCTTATGAAGAAATAGTTTCTTGTAGGCATTTCAAATGGGGAATATGAATCTCATCATGATTTTCTCTATCCTTTGCTTCCTCATAAATGTGCATTTCATGGTCAAGTAAATTCCTTCATTTTGAAAGTCATAAATCTTGATAAGAATATGCCTTTTATGCAACTATGCATTATAAGAACACTGTAGAATACCAGTCTCTCCAACCTTTTCGATAGGTTTAGTCAATCTCAAAAGCCTACTAGAATCTAAATTTTAGTGTAGTCTTATTTCAAGTGAACATACATTCTAAGGAAAGTTTGGTTCTTATCAATGGTTATTTCTCTCTATCAACTGTTGTCAAGTCATCATGGAAGCTGTTTCAAATCCTGTACATCTCAACACAGAGATGCTATATATATTGTTATACCTAATAGTTTTCAAGTTTTTCAAGTTTAATTCATGCTTAACCAGTTGTCCTACCTTTCAAATAACTGGTATCATCACTTAGAAGCCAAATATACAACCCTTTAAAGGTTTCTCTAAAGACACAATGTTGTAGGAGCAGGTTATTTCTCTTTATATTTGCAACATGACTCTTTAATTATTGAATCCACTAGTAGGTGCCCTTATAGCCGAGGAATAATGATTCACAAAGCATAACTCCTCCATACAAAATGGTACCTTTGAAACAGTAAATGATTCAATGCTAAATACTTGCAATACTTGCAATTCCCCAAGTCAAGATACTTGCAATTCTTTGAATTCTAGGTCTAGAGATCATTTTTGCAAGACATTATGGTGCATAGGGAGTCAAGTATCTAATTTTGCAAATGATAATTGTCGAGTCTCCATTAGCAATAATTTTTTGAATCTGCCTGGATCTTAGAATGTTTATCACTTGATTTAAAGCTAAAATAGGCTTCACAATAAGAGAAGAAAACTTTTGCAGTTTGATCACAACCATAGATCTGCTTATTATGGAACCTTCTCAAAGAAAATGTGAATATACTTTGCATAATTTTAAGTTCATTAAATATCAAAGAAACAGGTTGTATTTTAATTTTGATAGCCCATGATGAGGAATATCTGAAACACCTTGAAGCTCATGGATTCTTAATATTGCAGTAGACAAGAGGGAAAGTTTTGTTTCTGACTCTTTGTTTTTGATGCAGTGATGGCATTGGGCTTCGAAATACTTTCAGGAATGACTCTTCTTTGGACTATGAGAATGATAGTGATGAAGAATGGGAAGAGGCACTCATCACTAAATATCTTTGGTAAGAGTATTTGTAGTATTTTTATTATCTTTAGTTATAGGGAAAATTGTACATAGCTCTCAAGAATTAGTTTATCATAAATACTAGTTACTAGTAAGTTGTAATAGTAATAATTATGTAGTTTGTAGATTGATATCTATCATAAATTTGTTTGAATATCATCATTGTCAAGCAATAACAACTTCTTAAAGGGTGCTAGCACAATGTTAGAGCACCTGCCTAATTATAAGTAGGAGGTTGGTGGTTCTATTCGTCCGTGCCCTATCATAAATTTGTGACTACAAAAACGACTAAATTCGCATATATATGACTATTAGTAGCTAATTTCTCGTATCTTAGTCGTATTTAGCTTAGTCATTAATATGTTAACATCTAGTAGTTTATTTAGTCATATATTTGGTCATTAATGGTTGCAATCAGTGACTAAATCAGCAAGTAAATCAATGACTAACTCAGTGACTAAATCCATGACTAAATCGATGACTACTAAGTCAAGCTATTAATGACTAGTGAAATACGACTAGCTATAAGATAGTGGAAATTTGCTACTATTAGTCACCGACTCAAAAATAGTCATTTATAGCCTGACTTTAGTTATTTTTTTAGTCATTAATTTCTCATTTTCTACTGGTGCTTTTTCTTGATATTTACTTAAAATAAACCAAGTCAAACTACAGGAGATTAATGAGACCATCACGCGCATGTAAATATCTCAACTACAACTTTAGATAAGTTACAACAACATATAACAAGAATCAAGTACCCTACCTAGTTTTCTAGTAGTTAGCTTCTCTCCAATTTGAATAGGGTCATCTACAACTACCTCTAGCAGAGCTTGACCATCTTTATTTATTGCATAAAATTCATCTCCCTGAAGTAACCAAGCAATGACATAACATGTTTTCATGGATGGAATAAACAAAAGGATAGGTGATTTAAGTTTATAAACACCACCCATGAAACAATATCACAAGGTATAAATGCTTATGAATGCACCATTTAGTTAACTTCAAACTCTTTCTATGCAAGATAACTATTGAAATTTAAAATTCATAGGCATCTCTCCAAGTAGTATATACAAGAATCCATTGATAGATAAACTAGGAATTTGCATACCTAGTGTAATGGAGATGTAATAAAAATCTATACACATAGTCCTCTCTAAGTGATTGAATATAATTCTAAAACCATCAATATGGTGGCAATTCATCCAAAATATTTTCAACAGACTTGTATTTTATTGTATACATTTCTAAATCCTCTCGTGATTAAGGACAACAACGACTAGAATATTTTTCTTAGAAAGAATCCCAAGGATGTTCTTCTTCAAGACGCTATAGTATACAAACTCATTTATTTCAATATGCAAATGCATTGACATGAAAACATTTGGAAATTAAAGACATCTTCAATAAACTTTTAAAAAATACAATTTCTTCACTGTAATGATAGCGCAAGAGGTTTTAGTTTTAGCCATCTATATTGTCACCTAGTAGGTGAACATCACAATGGAAAACATCGTGACAAATATCAATGTTGATTTTCCACAAACTGTAGACTATAGAGCTAACTTTTTTCTAGTGAAGGAATGATATAAAACAATAGTTTAAAGGATACTATAGGATCCTTCAAAAGTTCTAAAAGAGGTGAATAATCATTTTTATTAGAAGCAAAATATAGATATGCCACTCACCAGAGCAGGAAATGCACCAATTACTTGAATAAATGTCTGCATGAACAACAAAGGAAGTGGTGTCTATTCAACCTGCTCAAATAGAAAATACTTGGAATAATTTTATTCCTACACATGCAATAAAATTATAAATGAACAAAAAGAAGAAAACAATGTGGTTTATATATATATTATGATCAGACTTTTTCTCTCAGGACAAGTCACTAATGAAACAATGGACATACGAGAGAGAGAGAGAGAGAGAGAGAGAGAGAAGTAGTTGTAGGGCAGAGTTATACAAATACAAACCTTAAGGTATTAATCAAAACAATCTAGAAATTATGATGAACTTTCAATCCCATTGTTGCAATAAATGACAGTCTTTTAGGACAGTCATACATCAAACAAACATAATCTCCTTTCAAATGTGAAGAGGCATCCTTAACCCATACTCTAGCACGTCCTTCAAACTATGTCACACTTCCATACATAGTAGAAACCTCAAGGAGGTTGAAAAGGAGCACAAACATTCTCTAAAGTATAAACAGGATCATCCTGCTGCAAGTTGTTCAAGAACCACAACAACCCTAGTAAAGGTCAAGGTAGGTGTTGGTGAAAAATATTAAACAATTTATAACATATCCAACGATTTAATTTTCAACCCAGAGAGATCATAAACTTAGAAGCGCAAGTAACATATATGCAGGATCGAAGTGATACTAACCTATTCTACAACTGAAATTGAATCTAATTTATGAAAACAAGAAATTATATGAAAATAAATCTAATTTCAGAGAGCATGAAATTGCATAAATTAGAATGGGTAAAGAAAGAATGAAATTAAATAAGGGATTTAAAATATATAAATGAAAAATGATAAATAAATATGATCTCATAACAAATCTATACTAACAATTCATAAGAAATAAATCATTGAAAATCTATATTAACAATTCATAAGAAAGAAATCCAAATTGACATAAGAGAGAGTAAAAGGATTTGCATTAAGCATCATCTCCATTACATAACAATCAAAATCCACTCTATGACTAACTCTCAAAAGACATCTATTTCCACACCACTAGAGAGGCCTCCTTCAAAATGAGGAGAGAGCCCTCCTATTTATACATGAATTCAAGATAAACTACTCATAATTACGATCCACTTTCCTCTCGACTTATCCCTCAAAATTCTCCAACTTACCCACTTTTTCCTCAACTTATCCCTTCAAATCCTCCAACAAATATGGAATGAGATATTCTCTCCACATTCCCATAATCCTCTCCTTGAAATTAGCTTGGATTATCTCCTTTAAATTTTGAAAAGATGGAGAAAACATTCGGGAAGCTTTTGAATACTCCTTGGTTGAAAGCTTTAAATATCCCTACATTACAAATATCACACACTGTGTTTGAGATATATATGAAAAATATATTAATTTATAATATTTAATCAAGAATTCTCTTAAAAATACTTAAATCAAATAATTTGGAAAATGGTAATATAAACCCATATGTATTATAAAAGTGGTGGATATTAATGGTTTTATGAAAGGATAAAATAGGAATATATATAGGTGACAAATGGTATATGAAAGATGAATAAAATGTGGTGTTTTTGTGACCAAACATTCCCTCCAACTTAACTTGTTTCATGTCCTCATGCAACTATACATTGATTCTCTTTAAAACTTTTAGCTTTGTAGCTGGGCTTTACACGATGATGGTATGTAACAGTAAATCTTTCCATGATTTGAAATGCATGAGTGGTAGCGATTTTCCTTATGGCCGGTTCTTGTATGAAAACCATGAATATAACAAATGTTGGTTCTTGTGTTAACAACATTCATTAGTTTTACTTTTATTTTTGCTGCAATACATAAGATTTAAGAGTATACATGCATTAGAAATGATGAACCTTCAATGTATATTAGTAAGCCTTTTCTTTATATGATGAAGCATGCCAATATATAGAAATGTTGACAAAGTATATTTTGGGAAAGACATGTCGGTTAATGGTAAATGAGATGATGAATATGTAAAATGGTAATGAATAGTTTCCCCCCCTAATCGAAGATGTATTATGTGTATGAAAAGGAGAAATGGAATATAGTGAGGTAATTTCCAAATTTATTTATTTCTAGCATTCAAGGAATTGCATGATTAAAGATTAGAAAAGAACATACCTTCACTTACCCAAAAATTTTATGAACTATGCAATAGGAATGTGGGTGCTGTTGCTTCATAGAATGTGAAGTGAAGGAACCATAACTGCTGCTTGGTTGGATGATGTAGAAGATGAAAGCTGGAAGTGGAACTATGGTGGTACTTCATATGGCTGGAAGTATGTTATAAAACTGTTTATGGTGTCATGAAAGATATATAGTCTTCACCTACTACAAAACCCGACGGTACAATTCTTACCATGCGAATAAATAGCATGGAAAGAAGTCATTGGATTACCGACCATTGATAAATGTCGTTAACCAATGCGAGGCAATCTCACCATTGATGTCAATGAGTGCCAAGGTACCTAAGTACATCGTGAAAAGTGCAAATAAATGAGTTGGTGTCGAGCCACTTGCAAGAGCTAACAATAAAGGGACATTGATGTATTCCCATGTTTGTTAGCAAGAGAACTTGCCGTTAAGGCATGCAAGCCTCAAGGTACTAAAAATGAACTCTAGTCTCTATCCCATATAAGGTGCTGAGGTCGATGGGGCAAGACTTGTTGAAAGGTGGGCCTTAAGGAATCCCACATCAGTCAACACGAGTTGTACATAATGAGAGGTGGGACTATAGATGAAAGATATGAGGGTCAAACAGTTTTTATGACAAGGAAAACAAAGAAATATAGTCATGGAAAGGAAGCTGAATGGTTTTATTCATAAGGCAAGAGATGAACGGAAAATGAGGAAAATGTGTGCGACTCAAAAAGGTGGATATGCGGGAAGTTGTGATGTATAAGGCAGTGAAAAAGTAGACTCTAACATGGATTACGAATAAGCTTGGAAGGAAAAAGGGTAAGTAATCATGACATGGCGTAATTGATTTCTGAAAGGCTTCTTTGTGGCAGCAAAATGTCATGACATACATAGTGGAAACTCCACTTTTTCAAGCTTTTAATGGAACATTTTTTTCTGAAAATTTTATGTGATTCTAGAAATGCCATTTGTACTTCTTTGAACTTGCAAAAAGGTTAGCAATTTCCTACAATAAACTTGTGGGATCATTGAAAATATAGGAAAATATGTTCTTAACAAAAAGTTAAAGAGAATAAATAAAATGCTCTTATACCTGAAAGTAGAAATGCATATTAAGCAACATTTCTTGTCAAAACATGTTTTTTGGTAACTTGCGAAAACAAGTTAGTGTGACAAACATAAAATTTTAGAAGCTTTTATAATTTATAATTTTATGATTTTATTTGNTATATATATATACTATTTTAATTTTATAACTTTTAATTGTTTTATGTTTTTGTTCCTTTACAATAAAATAAAACAAAGTATTATTGATTTAGTTTTATGTTATGTAGTATTTTTATTTTATTTATTTTTTAATTTATCTTATTTTTTAATATTTATATTTTTAATTTGTATGTGTTCATTTTCTAACATTTTTAATTGTTTTGCAATAAAAAGAATTTGGAACAAAAATTAGAGTTTTTACATCTTCCTTTTACAAAGATTAATGTGTCTTTATATAATGATTGAGCAATAGAGAGAGAGGGTCGACCCTTTCAATGGTCGACCCCTTTAAAAGCAGACTATCTTAATGATCTGGAATAGAGAGGAGGGTGCGAAATAAGCAATTTCTATGGTAAATTTGGCAATTTGAAACAAACACATAATATGAAAGAAATGCACCTTGATATCTCATAATTTGTTATTGCATAATCATTCGCAGGCATGGTTTATATTGAAACAAACACCTACCTTCCCCAAACCAAAGGTGTGTCAGGTTCCACTGTGCAAAAATAAAAATCAAGAAGAAGGCTTAGTTGCGACAACAACTGCCTTTGATTTCAAAGAAGATAAAACAGACTGTGATTCAGACTTTTTGTATCAGGCTTCCAGATTGTCAAAATTTCTTTCAATTAGTGGACAGTTATCAATTTGATGAGATCGTGATGGTATTCATTCATTAATATAGGTGGAAGCAGGCACAAAGAAAATTCAATGCTAGTTGCGCCCTTTCGAACATTTAATCTTCCAGCCGTTGTTTTTCTTATATTTTGACAACCAACAAGCACAAAATAACTTCTTTAAAATATGTATATCACCATATATACTTACATCATATATTCACTGTCATAGTGAAAACCTGGATGGACGTGCTCTTTATTACTAGTCGAGAGTACTCTATCTCCTTTATATCTCGTCGAGAGCTGAGAAGTACCATCACTCATCTTTATTTCTCTTTATTTTTATTTTCTATTTACACTTGCATTAAAAATTGAAAATACGAATAATAAACCTAAGGAGAGAAGAATCATATTTTCCTTAATCCCAATAAAGCTACCAATGTAACCAATAGACAAATGTGCTTCAATGCACAAGAATTTGATGGAAATAATTGGTAAAGCAAATAAATAATGATACCAAGAAACATTGGGATTTTGCATCTCATCATAGGTAGGTATTACTTTGCATGTGTTTTTTAATATATACAAAAGTTTTATTTGTTTTTTTAATATATATACCAAAAAAAAATGTATACAAAAGTTTTATTTGTTTTACGAAAGTAATATATATACAAACGTTTTATTTGTACCCGTGTAGATTAATATGAATAGTATTCACTATACGAACAAGTGCACTTATTCATAAGTGTTACTAGTGTTTCCATATCATATGTGTAAACTTTGAGCATAAAGCTTGTGTAAACATGATTACGTTGCTTGGAATTGTATCTCTTATTACTCGTAGCTATTTACATATCGTTATTCACACTACTTGATGTATTATGTCCTCTAGCCAAGCTAAATTAGCGACTTTCCCAGGGTAGTGCCTTCCTTCTGAAAATATAGAAAGGACCACAACATTCAGGGAGTTAAATTTCCGATAGCTAGGTTGGATAAAGTAAATGTGAACTAGCAAACAACCTTACTAACTTTATAGCGGTTGGCCTGTTTTAAAAAATTAATATATATACAAAAGTTTTATTATCTAGTTTTTTTATTAATTTTCATTGCTTTGTGTTATATATATAAGTATTATATACAAGTGCCATAGATTTATATATCTGGAATTTCTGTAATGAATACTCATCTACTTCCCTTCAATTGTATTTACTAAATATGGAAAATGCGATGCATACCAAAATCATCAAACTGATCAGCGCCCATGGTGGAGACTAAGATCTCATAGCCATGAATAGGCTTTCTCTGAGGTGATTTGCAGTTTTCTCATCGATTTTGTGTAGTTAAATCAGTTCACTCTAAATTTGTAGTGCCGTTATTGCAGTGGGTTTATTATCCTTCATTCACGTTTGGATTCACTACTTTAAAATTTTCAAGTGTCCACCAGCTCTTGCAACAAGAGTAGAGGAGAAAAACTTCAATGCATTGCTTCAATGGCCTCAACACTTTATGCTGATTTGAAGATGGCACCTTCAAAATTATGTTGTCATGGCCAAACGCATGCTTTGGGTTTTAGGGTTTCTTTATTGACACAACACGATAGAACCAACTACTTCTAATGTTTCTCTAGAAACTTCTACAACTCTGACTAATTATTACTATGTGCGTCGATAAAATTAGAAACTACAGAGACAACATGTGCAAGTAGACATTTCAAGAAGCTCAATTGTACTAACAAAGAATATGGCAGTTAATATTCTATTATAATTGCACTAGTAAGTGCCTTCAACTGAACCACTGCAGCTTTCATCAAAGCCACGAGCGTTTGCAATCCCCTATAATCGCTGAAAACTCTTTGATTGTGTATTGAACGAGTTAATATTCTCAATGTATCCAATAATTTTAAACCTCTTTCAATCTTAGCTGGGTTTAGAGATGCATCCATTGAATCTGGAATTGATTCAAATTCTATCAGAAAATCGACTGTGCTCTTGGTTTCTAGAATTAATCCCAAAATAACTCTTGTTGGATGGCCAACAAAGAAGCCTCTAATAACATCATGTACTTCTGTGTAGATAACCTTAGGTGGCTTACCATTGGAAAATATCGATGAACACTAAACCATATGGAATAAATAACAGGTCATTCCACAACATTTTGAATGTTTTGCCTAACATTTGCTTCCATTTCCATCCAACTTCTAGGATTTATCCAGTGAAACATTTCACACCATTATTTAGAAAACAGAAATTGAGTTGTTTCAGACCCTCCAGCACGATGCCAATGGTTGACAAGTCAGGTAAACTTCTATTGCAATTTATTGTGCTCTATATAGTAGTATAGTCACACATGATCATGTAAACCGAAACCTCATCCAATATTACTGAACTTGGTCATGTGAACAAAAAATTCAAAAATAAAATGAGGGCTAGTCTGGTGAACTAGAATTTGCCTAGTGTTTTTTGAATTCTTTTGGAATCATATCATTAAAAAAATGAAATGATTATTAGTCTGGCGAACCCTCCCTCGCTAATTTCAATCTTTTCAAAATGGAAAATGGAAATGAAGCTTATATAGTTAGAATTTTGATATTTTTTAGTTGCTAAGAAAAACAAAATCTGTATCGTAATCAAGGATCACCCTTTTTTTACTCACCTCAAAATCAGAGTATGATGAATGGGAAATATTCTGTTAGCAACACATTTTTTGTGGTTTACTTCATGAAATTGACCCAGATCCGAAGGTACAGTAATCCTCCATCTATGAGCCACTACAACCATTATTGAAGTGAAGCTATATAATATAAAACCTGAAAAAAATAAAAATAAATACATAACATTTGGCAGTCCTGGGGCTAGGCATCTGTGATTCAATATCTGTTTGATTTCGAAGTTTAAAATGGGTTGGTTTTAAGTTAACCAACTCAAAAACTGGTTAACTTAAAGAACAAGAGAGTACGTCATACATATTACAATCTACATCATCAGGTCAAACCATAGCTTTACGAATTGCATAAGAAATATAGTTAAATTTGTTTATGCAATAATACCTACAAATTTAAATCTTTGCCAATAGTTAGCATTAAACAAGAACATTTTCCTCACGTACAAATATTCATGGGATTATACAAATCTCACAGTTTCATCAATCTAAAGAATCATAATTCTACTCCACTCTTTCCATCTTTGTGTCTTCATACTTTCAGAAGTACTTACTCAGGTCTCGGATCAAGATGTCCAAAAGATCAATCCACTTGTGAGGGAAAAAACACCTGCAGTACCAGTCCATGATGAGGGACCGAATGAGCTTAAAGCACCTTTAATTAATAAGCCGACTGATGCTGATAAAGAGACAAAGGATACACATAGGCTAAGAATAGCCAAGTTCTTGATCTACAATCTCTTCATCATAAGGCAAGTAATATTCAAGTTCATATTTTCTCACACGGTTGAACATAAATGCTGCGAATGATGCAAATATGCCTGGTAAGTAATAGAGGAAGGATATTTTAATGGAGCTGCAGAAAATGACATCAACCCAGATCCACCACGTAAATCTTGAAAGAGATGCCAAACTTGATGGTGAATCATTCTAATGTCATCGTGACTAGATGGTTACAAGAGGATGGAGTGGAAAAACACTAACTGGAATACGAGATGCTCAAACAGTCATTATAACCATCCACCCTAAATAGTTGATCATTATCTGGGACACGGATTCCATTGGAGAGATTGCACTCAATTTGGAAGAGAATTAAATCATTTAGTTTCCTGATATCTCCAAAACAAACTGAGGCGTAAGGATAGCTGGATTATATGGGATTTCCCTCCTACTGTTGTTGTATATGATGCGCAGATCGACTGTGGGAAAAGGAAATGGAAATATATTAAATTTATGAATACGTTGCAAATTCGGTTGGTAGAAAAACCGTGTGGGATCCTAACCTCCGATGTTAACGCAAGGAAGAATTACACCTGCTCTACGAAACGAGACCATTGGAGAATATCTCGGCAAGAAGACAGGCACGAAATATTTATTCCCACATTATGGGCAGAGGTAGGTTTCATACATCGAGATTTGTTGGTTATTTTGTTAGTGATTCTTCTGAATATATTTCAAGGTTTGATAAATTCAGTCTCGTTCCACCACTGTATGAATGCAATGAACGTGTAATGGGGAAACTGAAATATTATCAGCATAGGTACAGCCAGGAGGATTAGAGGGGATCTTTACATGCAAAACGTAAGATGGCGACCCATTGCCACAAGGCGTTCCATCCAGGGATATCTGCTTACAATTGAAAACTATCGCCATTCAACCATCTCCATTAGAGATGGTGTTTTTGGATCTCTACATGTGGGAGACGAACTTGCAACTCAATCTATACCCAGTAACCAATTACTTCCCATGTTATTTGATAATTTTTATGCATTTTGTTATTTTCTTGATTTTTTTTCTTTTAATTTTTTTTATGTTTGCAGGTTTGCGCATGAAAGGTTGAAGCGTACAANGGTTTATTTAAGTTTTTATTTTTATTATATGTATATATGTTTAATATTATTAGGTTTTGTTAAATTAATTTATTAAAACAAAAAACTAGTATTAGAGAATTAATTAAAAAACAAAGAAATATTATATATATATTAATTTTTAATAGATATTCTTTTTAAATTTTCTTTTTAATCTTATTTTAAAGTATTTCTAGATGCAAACCAGATTTTTTTATTCCTAACAAAATTTTAAAAATAGTAATTTAAGAATATTAGAAATAAATTTTTTAACAAATAGAAACATTAAAGGAAATTAAAGCAAAGCATCCTATATGCTAATTTCAAAAACTAAAACTAAAACCTACCTACTTTACTTTAAATAGAATTTACAATCATTTGCGTGTAGTGAAATTTCCAGTGGAACCATACATGTAAAAGCAGTAAAAGAATGTTTACATACGATTTTATAAAATGAAATCTAATATATTCAAAAATATGCAAAATTAGGTATTGTAGATGCAAATTAACAAAAACAAAAACAAAAAAAAATTGATCTAACATAATACTTACTTGGAACCATTGTTCGATGCAGCTTTTGTTTGCTTGATATTCTTCATGATTTTGATCACCTAAGATTTCTTCTTCCTCCCTTTCAATCTCTAGTTCGAACATGTGTTCCTCATCTGATATGCATGATTCTTCGAATGTCAACTCTTCTTTGTTTGTGTGAGGAGGAGCAATTACATCTTTGGCTCCTATCAAGATCTCCTCTTCTTGAGAAGAGGATATCCCTGCTTTTGCTAGGATCTGAGTGAGTTACTCTAAAATTATGCTCATCCTAAAATCATTTTACTGAAATCAAATCAAATACTAAAAAAAATTTAAAAAATGAAAAATAATTACATGACAAATGCAAAAAAAAAAACAATACGAAATGAATTAGTACAAAATGAGTGCAAAAACAGAAATAAAAAGTGCACAAAAATCAATACAAAATAAGAAGTGAGTAGATACAAAGTTAAAAGCAAGTTAGTATGAAATAAAATCTATCCCAAAAATGAAAGCAATTTAAACTTTATATGACAAAAATGAAAAGGGAAAATTTGCATAAAAACAAACTCACATTTGCAGAAAATGAAAGAACACTCTTACAGAAAAAGAAAATACTTTGCAGAAAAATAAACACGCTTGTGGAAATAACAAGGCTTAGGGGAACCCCACTATGGTGGATGTGCAGGTTCTTACCTCTCATCTTACCATTCTCCCCTCCCCCTTGCTATGTAATAAAAACGAACTATCTAGGTATCTAAACTCCGATCCCTTTTAGCACCTCCCCGGCAACGACACCGAAATGTTAGTGAAAAATATTAAACAATTTATAACATATCCAACGATTTAATTGTCAACCCAAAGAGATTCTAAACTTATAAGCGCAAGAAACATATATGCAATATCGAAGTGATGCTAACCTATTCTACAACTGAATTTGAATCTAATTTATGAAAATAGGAAATTGTATGAAAATAAATATAACTTCAGAAAGCATGAACTTGCATAAATTAAACTGGGTAAAGAAAGATTGAAATTAAACAAGGAAAATAAAATCTATAAACAACAAATGATAAATAAATATGAGCTCATGACAAATCTATACTAACAATTCATAAGAAAGAAATCATTGAAAATATATATTAACAATTCATAAGAAAGAAATCCAAATTGACATAAGAGAGAGTAAAAGGATTTGCATTAAGCATCATCTCCATTACATAACAATCAAAATCCACTCTATGGCTAACTCTCAAAATACATAAACTATTCTCTACTTTTACACCACTAGAGAGGCCTCCTTCAAAATGAGGAGAGAGCCCTCCTATTTATACATGAATTCAAGATAAACAACTCATAATACAATCCACTTTCCTCTCAACTTATCCCTCAAAATTCTCCAACATACCCACTTTTCTCTCAACTTATCCCTTCAAATCCTCCAACAAATATGGGATGAGATATTCTCTCCACATTTGGAATAATCCTCTCCTTGAAATTAGCTTGGATTATCTCCTTTAAATCTTGAAAATATAGAGAAAACATCCGGGAAGCTTTTGAATACTCCTTGGTTGAAAGCTTCAAATATCCCTACATTACAAAGATCACACAAATATTTGAGATATATATGAAAAATATATTAATTTATAATATTTAATCAAGAATTCTCTTAAAAATACTTAAAACAAATAATTTGGAAAATGGTAATATAAACCCATATGTATTATGAAAGTGGTGGATATTAATGGTTTTATGGAAGGATAAAATAGGAATAAATGTGTCAAATGGTATATCAAAGATGAATAAAATTTGGTATTTTTTCAACCAAACAGTAGGAACCAACAACAACACACTCATAGAAAATACCTCAGAACAGTCAGCAACCCACTGATTGAGTCAAGGAAGCCCAAGGAACAATCATGGTTCATTCTAGAAGACTAAGAAAAGGTCACAACCCAGCTTAGAAGCCCAAATAAAGTCACGGCTTAGTCCAAACACCTCACAAAGGTCACGGCTCTATCCAAACAGCTCATAGATTCATGAATGTTCAAAAATTTCCAACATCCTGCATATGGATATTTATTGTGAATTTCCAAAACTACATATATGTGTTACTTCCTTTAAATAAATTGTCATGACCTTCCATCTCCTCAATCCCATTAGTTGGCCTGGATTCAACTTGGTCGTTTCCTTCATAAGATATTGGTGTACATACCCTTACACTTACAGTCCAACAAGGTTAATTGATACCTTGAACATGTTTTGATGAGTGAGCATTTAATTAAGAGTAACATTAAAAATGGCCATATTGTTGTAGCGAATGATCATTGTTCTATCCTAGCAAAAGTCACAAATCAGTCCAAAGAAACCCAGAAGGTCATGGCTCAATATTAGCAACCTCGAAGGTGGTCACAGTTCAACATAATAATCTTAGTAAATAACATGGCCTCCCTAGCATCCTGCCAACAAGATCCAACACATCTCAACAATTTTAGACAAGCTGAACACAGTCATAGTAGCCATATACATGTTGAAGACAATCACAGAAGCACTTAGTAGGATGAGAGGAAGGTCATGACAACCCTAGAAAGCTTAGAGAAAGGTGATGACATCTCATCACCATCAACAAAACCATAGATTCCAACCCTTTGCTTAAAGCATGTAGAACATGCATCTATAACTTGTGAGTAAGTACACAGATTTAATATTTATATACATGGTACTTATTCAAAATCTAACTATTGTGAACCAATCAATATGCATACCTTGTTGAAATGTATTCCATCCCTTTTTGGATATATCCCATGAATTGCAACCAACACCTCAACGTGTGTTAAAGAAGGACTTATATGATCAGAACCTTGAGTAGAACCTATAAATTTTTGGTATTTTTGCAAATATATATTTTCACTTAATAAATGCAATTGAAGGAGATATTACTTAAGATAGGGTACCTGCAAGGTCAAGAGGTTATAAAAATAAAGGTAAGTCATCATGACAAAAGGGTCAACTTACCACACTAGGAGAGGGAGCCGCTAGCATAAATACCAAAAAGGTTCAACACAAGATCAAAGTTCAACAAGAGTGGTCATAACAAAGTGGGAATACAACCTTGTCACCCACAAGACCAAGGTGCACCATCAAGGTGGGGAAATAACCCTTTTACCCACAAGACCAAGGGTCAAACTTTTATTTTCTCTCTCAAGGTATATAGTCCATAGGTGTTCCATACAAAAACTGTAAGTTTTATCATCGCCACATAAGGAAGGTATAAAGTGGATAATAGTATTTTCAGATGTGCTAGTTAGGTCCTTTCCAAGCTGTGAACAGTTGAAATTTGGGTTAGGTTAGGGTTTGGAGCAGAAAAATTAAACAATTGTACTTTAATGCATAAATTTCTAAATCAAAACCAGAAACAAAAATAGTACAGTTGTGACAATGCAAGATAAAGTAAAAGCATAATTTTCATTTCTTTGAACTTAACACTCCCAAAGGTCCCTGTGTTAAAGTTGAAGCATCCAAGGATAATAAATAACAACAGTAGTAATAAATTAATGAACAAGTTAAACTAGCATCCGTAAAGGAGAAAATGATGTGGTTTATACCTTCCTTATACTCAGATATATATTAATATCATACTTTGTGTCTTAGGAGACAAGTCACTAATGAAACAATGGACATACCGAAGTGAGAGATATATAGGTGGATTTAGGGCAGAGTTAGAAAAATACAGACCTCGAGGTATTAATCAAAACATTATATAAATGAGGATGAACTTTCAATCCCATTGATGCAATAAATGGAAGTATTTTAGGATAGGCATACATCAAACGAATAGAATCTCCTTTCAAATGTGCATAGGCAGCCTTAACCCACACTCTAGCACACCCATCATACTATGGCACACTTCCATACATAGTATCACCCTCAAGGAGGCTGAAAAGGAGCACATAACAATAAAGGTAAGTCATCACATTATAGTTGATTCAACACTTTGGTAAGAATTTTATTTATAAAAAATATATATGATATGTATAACACTCTGCAAGATAGAAGTGAATCAACTATGAAACACTTCGAGTGACTACAATACAACATATATATTAGATAATGCAAATAAAGTAATCACTTTCAAACCAGCATATAAAATAAGGATAAGATATGAAGTTACACAACATAGTTCAACACTCTTGTATAAGCAAACCAATAAAATTATACTACCTAGACAAGGGGTACTCCTAGACAAAGAGTCAAGTACTAATCAATACTGATCTCAACAACATGAACTTCAAGAACATCAATATTTGTGACAAGAACATAAAATTCATATAGTTCGATGAATTTTCCAAATACTTATTTTCCCACCGAATGAAACTCCTTCCCTCTCCTTCAAATGGAGACATTCATCTATTTTATCTTCATATGGAAGTGGGATGTTACTTGTGACATTAATGACATTGGAATTTGCATATTCAAGACCAGGTGTCACTCCATGGATCACAGAAAGTGAATGAATTCATCCAATGTAGGCAATAGCATTGTCATATGGATCCAATATTTTAACTTTTTCACCTTCCTAGATTACTTAATGCCCCGCTGGAATTATTGAGTACTGTAAAAAACAAAACAGTATACCAATTAAACCATATTCTAAGATATAAGGCTTCTAGATATCTACATAAACTGCTACTGATTTAGTACATACCTTTGCATGTTCATGTCCATCTTTTGGGTATTTCAATATTGTTGCACCTCTCAGAATTACTTTTTTTCCTATTAAAAAAAAGAGACTTCATGAGTGAAGTGAAATGGATAAAAAACAACCATAGATTAAAATTTCAAGTGAATAAATTGTTGTAAGGAAATGCTAATTATCTTACCTCATTTGAATCAATAGGAAATAACTTATTTAATTTGAATGTAGCAATAAGAGGTTCAATGGAGGAGGCTATGGTTGACATATTCTTTGACAACCCATTTATACAACGATGCATTGCATTGTTATAATCGTCACTATGGTTTTCAATTGTAGATGGGCCTCTTGTTTGGATTCTCTCAACTTCAACAGATGGCAAGGAACTCTCTCTTGGATTTTTTGACATCTAATATTTTTTTGAATTTCTAAGTCTTCTATATATTGAGCCATTTCACTCAAACTAGGTTCTCTATTAGTTCCTTCAACCTAAAAATCATTGCCAACACACAATGTATTGGAAATATAGACAAATAAAATAGGAAGAACACAATGTACACTATTCAGCAAAAAAAACAAATACTTACACACGTGTTGTTTGGATCTCAACCCACAACAACCCAAAAAATATTGAGCCTTCACAAGATCTCTTATTTTCTTCCTTCTTGCACTCTTTTCCAAAAAATCTTCAACACACATACTTTCCTTCAAATATTCCCACTGTTTGGGAGTCAAGTTCCTCTCCCTATCTTTTCCATGCAAGATTAATTTCATGCATTTATGCCCGAAATTATTCATCAAAATTCTAATTCTATACTTGTAATATTTAATAGAAATCCTACCACCAATAGTCTCAAAAAAAATTTCCGTTTGTTGGATCACTAGATCAACATTTCTTGGATCTTGATCTACAAAGTTCAATTTGGTAAGATCCAAATGAGACCCTATTCTCATGCCCAACTCTGTTGACCACCTTGAAGCATTTGGTCTAGTAGGCTCGCCATATTTTACCTCGACCACATAAACCTTCTTCCCTTCTCATTTTCTTTCTTTTGCTTCCCTTTGAGTGCTCCTACATAAGCCTTGAATAATTCTGCGTCTTTTGATGAAAGTTGATGGACCTTTAGAACCAGTTTTGGGTGTTGAAAAAACACTCATCTTTGGGGATATAGCAAGTGTTAGTACCATTTTTTGATAGCAATTGGGAAGGGGGGAATAATGTGAAGATATAAGGTAAGATATCAAAAACTTCATCATTTGACCTAAAGGTATGTGAAAGGGGCTTATTTCTAAGTTTAGAAATCATGCATGTGAAAAAATCTCAAAATTAACCTTAGAAATGAGTTTCGTGTGGAAAATTTGCTCTTGTGTTATATCATGGTAGATTGTGACGATGTGGATCTGCAAAAAAAAATATCAACGACTGTGGGTGAATCCGTTGGAAAAATATGTGAGGAAGAAATAAAATTGGTCACTAGTGGAATGGCTTAAAGTGCAACATAGATCGGCAGTTCAATGAAATGGGGAAATCATATCTACAACCAAGAGAGATTCCGTTGATGGAACATACACAAACGAAATAACTTTTCCAATCAACATAAAATGTTATGTCTGACATAGATCAACTGTGGAGATCTTGACGGAGGAGTGATCTACGACTGATATTAATTCCACTGGGTGAACATGTACAAAAGTAAAAAGTTTCCAGATTAGAGAAAAGTGGTACAGGGCTCATGTTTTAATGGTTATGATGGAATCTCTATCTAGATCAAGTGCATATAATCATTCTTCTAGTAGAAGGTGTGCAGGTAAAACGTTTTGTGAGCCAGTGGAATTGGTTAAAGAGCCCTCATAATCAATGGTGTATATTTAATCAAATCAAGATATACAGTTCTAAGTGATTCCGATGAATCAACATGCATGCGAAAAATTGAAGGGAGCCACAGCAAAATCGATTAAAGGGGATTGAGAATGAACGGTTGAGATCTATGTAGGTTCGTATCTACGCTTGAAAATTACTCCTCTTGGAGAAGATGCACACTTTTTGTGAGGTTGAAGTTGAGCGAAATGTTAAAAGGAAAACTTGATCGATGGTGGGGATTCACAAATGATAATATCAAGGGTCGAGTTTTAATCCACTGAAGAAAGGTGCAAGTCAGTTATGAGGTGAACTTGTTGTGTTAAAACAATGAAAATATCTACAGTGGAAAGTAAATCATATGTAGATTTATGGTTGAGATAAACTCCGCTGCAGGAAGTTATAGGAGAGATAAGGATGGGAGATATGACAGGAGTGAAAAGTACATGGGTAACTGGTGATCAAGAACAATGGATCAAGATGAAAGACACTAGATCCATAGACAAGAAAGGATTTGGTTGAATAAGATGCACGACCAATAAGAGAATAAAATAATATAAAAGTAAAGCACATGAATTTGGTTTATTTGTCTATTTATGCATTAGGAAGTGAGAGCTCATGACTTTGCAGAATAAGCCAACTCAGATGAATATTTTGTCCACTTGTCAAGTAACCAGGTAGGTCATTTTCTTCTTACCTAAAGCTATTTAAACATGGGAAAGGTAGAAGGAATGGAGGCTTGGGTATTGGAGTATCAAGAAATAGAGGAGGTCTTTGAAGACAAGGATTGTGAGGGTTTTTAAACTATATGCTATGTTAGTTTAGTAGACATATTAAAAAACAAGTTAAAAGTCCTCAAAGACTAGGGAACCGATGTCCATGGATTTTTCTGGTCTTTTTTCTAGTTTTTAAGCATTGAACAAACCCTAAATTTACCAGAATTTGTTGACTTGTGTGCCTGCAATTATTCCTCTTCTGAGAGGTTAATTATGGATGCAGCTAAGTCTAAAATCCTTTGTCATGTCAGTACACAAATAGTCTGAGATACATTTTATGTTCCATTTACCTTTACCCAATTGTCTAAAGAGTTTAGTGAATAAATCCTAATTCAAACATTTAGAAAACCTGCTGTAGAAAAAAAGCAAGCTTTATTCAATACTTGTTTCAAACCAGATGTCTCCTTGCAGAGCCAATATTTTCCTATTCGTACAATTTTTTTTACTAATGAAACTCAGTCTTTTATTTCCATGATGAGTTAATTTCTAGTTTTAGACACTAATAAATATGTTACAGAGTCCTTGATGAGTATGTCGTTCAGAATAAGTATTGGTCAAGTTGAGTCTGTTGAGTCAAGTCAGTCCTGTTGCATTAAATTTGATGAGTGATTAGCTGAGAGTATGCACTCGCAGCTAATGAACTTCCAAAATAATCGATTCTTTAGATTCCAATCGTAATTGGTGAAAATGCTTCTATTCTTTAATGAGGAGAACCTACAATTCCCAGAGTTGGTTCTCACTGATGAAATGAGTAGGAATTTTGGAAAGTATATGAGGTTTTCAGTATCTTAAGTGTACAAGGTGATTTTCCAGTAGAAGTTTCCTAGGGTGTTACCTCTTATGAATGAAATGCTACAGTTTTCCCTTGAGAAACGAATTGGAGACTGGTTTTTAATGGAAGAAGGGACTGTAATTAGAATATATGGATTTTTTCATCCACCATATGTCTTACCAGCTTTCTTGACTCCCAGAATATTTGCCTTATATTTGATTAGGAAAAATCTCATTATTGAGAATGAGCACTTTATAAATTTCACGAAATCATCTGAGATAAAATTTCCATGGGTAGTTGGCCCATTTATAATAAAAAAGTAAGTTTTTCGTGCCTATAGTGGAGAATTTACTAAAGGAAATGAGGTTCCAAATAGTTCCAGCAATCAATTATGATCCTCATCATGTTATATCAATAAGAAGGAAAGTCAACAAGAACAAACCATTCGAGCATCATGAAGTTAAAATCCTGGCTCAGAGTGCCAACTGGACAGAATATCCTCAGGTAGCACAAAATGAGGAAGATATTCAACAAGGATCCACATCACCTATGAGGGATGATGATGATGATGTACAGCTAGAACCTTTGGTTGTTGTTCTAGTAGTTAAGAATATTACACCCATTGCTAGACACTCAGAGAGGACCAATAAAAGAGATTTCTCTAATGATATGGACACAGAAGAAGAAGACACTACCAAAACTCCAAAGAAGCATAAGATTGAAGAAGTGATCCAAATAGTATAGGAAGAAGGTACAAAAGGCAAACAGAAAAAGATGAAAGTCAAAGAATATTCCTTCTCAAAGACATCCAAGAATTCTACCTATCGGTTCAAAACCAGAGTTGAACTATTTGAAAAGTATAGAGATGACAAAGATGTGGCTACAAATGAATCTTTAAAGTTGTAGGAAGATGTCAGAAAAATATCCAACAAAGATTTATCTTTGGTGACTGTCAGATATCACACTCAGAACACTCTGAACTTGGAAATAACAACCAAGAACAAAGTTGTTGAGATGAGGATGAATCTAGAAAACATTCCTATACCTGATATTATTCATCTTCACAAAAAGACTAAAGAGGTAATCTATAGTGACCTACTCAAGGCCACTTTGAAGGTGTCTAGAATGCAATTTTCCAAGAGTAAGGTCGAGAACCAGCTGTGACAAGAGAGGGTTGAAAATAAGGCTCATCAATAGCAAATAAAGAAGCTTCGAGGTGACTCACTAAATGTTGATAATGAAGCTAACAAGGGAGCAGCTACTCAAAAGATGCTATATGAAAAAGAGAAAACTATTCAACTCCTCAAAAATAAATTGAAAATTCCAGCTACCCAACTCATACAAGCTATAGAGCTTACTGAATTGGAGAAAGAAAAGGAAACTCTTAATGATGAATTAAATGATTGTAAAGAAAAGATATTGAAGTTTGTTGGAGAAAAAAAGCAGTGGGAAAGAGATATGAGTCTTTTGGTTGAGAATTAAAAGGATTTGAAGAAAAAATAGGCAGAATTGGAAAAGGAATTGAATGAAAAAACTAAGGATATTGAAGTGCAGATTGTTCCACCCCCTGCACAAACCAGTGCAGATTCTGTTACACAAGCAATGTCTCAACTTATCCTGAGATATTTGGAAATTGTTGGATTGAAGAAACAAAATAAGGATTTGGATAATTTGTCCTTGAAGAGGGAGGAAGATAGGAAATCTTGGGAAAATAAATTCAAAGAGATTTTAGATAAAAATGATAAGATTGTGAAATAGGTGACAGGACAACTACTTGTACAGGTATCCAAGCACATCATCTAGGATGTACTTATAGTTGAGGTGTCCAATATGAGGCCTTACTTAGATTATATTTTGGACAAGTAAATTGTAATGCAAGCTGCCAGGAAAATTGTAACAACAGTGAAAGAGAGGTTGAATAAAAATCCCATAGAGACTTCTAACAATGCTATTCATTTCCTTAATGGTTTGACAGAAGATGAACTGAAAGCAGCAAACATCAAAGACGGAATTTCCATTATCACTTTGGCAAGGAAGGTCATGAGTCTACATCAGCATATGGACACTGTGGAAGCAAAAATTGGCATTATCAACCATGAAATTAAATTGTTTATTAAATCATTTACCCCATTATGCAATAAAGGTTTACCTTTCTTTTGGGAAGAAAAGGGAGGATTTTTTTCCCAAAAGCAATATCATGATCGTTTGTTCGAATGCAGGTTAGATCATAGAAAGTTTAAATATATGTAGTAATCACTATCAGGAAAGGTAATAGTGGATAAGTTAGTAGATGATTTTGAAATTCTATTTTCCTTTAGAGCCACGTGTGCACAAGTACCATATTTTTTATATAGATACCACGTGGAGTTAAGAGTGCTAGAAAAAGAAATGGGCGAACTGGACCTACCATTTGCTGATCAATGGAAATTGGTAAAATAATATGGCAGATCCAAGTACAAGTTTCATGATTGAAGACATGTCGAATACTATTTTTAAAGATTAGTTGACTAGGATTATTTTTATTTTCAAGAGCAGTTATCAATTAGTAGTTATAGGTGACAGATGTAAAAAGACAGTTATTGCCTATTTTTAGAGTTAGTTATTCCTCTCATGGAGCGATTTTGTATAAGAACAAGTTTTTGTAATGAAACAAGGTTTATAACCCATGAGATTTTTCATTGTAACTTTTATTCCAGAGATTAATAAAATTGCATAGCCTAAGCTGGCCTTTTTAACAGATTCCTGTGTTGTATTTGTTACACTCTTTACTTTTCTTTTCTCATATGAATGTGTTTCCTATTATTTACTACCATGATGTTTTCTCTTTATTGTTTGAATGAGTTTACAATATCATAGAATTCATAATCGTATGTTATGTCTATTACTTTCAAACATTCACAAACCTATTTATTTAAAGTTAATGTTGGATTCATTCCAATTAGATGCCCATATTAATGGAATGTTCTTCATTTCTTCTATAATCACTAGACAAAACATTTTGACTGTAACAAGATTGCTACCTTGCCTTTGTTCACATTTCCCATGCAGCAGCATTGTTAATGATATTGTTCCACATTATGTCTCCATGCCCAATGTACATTTGTTTCAACCACCAACAATCATAATTTTATCCCTATCTGGAGAGAAAGAAGCCAACTTTCTTTTCTAAATCTTGGTTTTGTGGTTACCTTGGGGTTTAAATTTTCACAATCGGGGGTAAAATCTGAGTGATAACACTAGAACCAGCTCCTAGCACATTCCTTAGAGGAGATGCAATTGGTGTTTTTTCTAACGCAGAAAGCTAAATTGGTTCCTCATAATTGGCCATAACATGTGTGGCACTAGGTATATCACCAATATCCTCAACAAGTGTGGCACTGGTTAGATCAGGAATATCCTCAATAGGTGTGGCACTTTCTAGGTCACCAATCCCCTCAGATGTGCCTTCAAATCTTTTCTTTAATTTTAAATAAATCTCTCGTAAGCCTGATTATTAAGAATATGCCAATTTTTCATAAAAACATATTGGGAATGATCATCTGATATATGAGGAATCTGATCATTAGTATCATTAGCTTCATCTTCATGTATTGATGTACCCAAGGCTTCAGCTTCTACTAGCTAGCAATGATTTTTCGTTGCTTGCCTTTTGTTTCTGATGATCATTTTTTGTAGAATCCAACTTTCCCCTATAAAGAAAAAAAATTACCAATTAGAATCAAAATCATATATGTCCTCCATCATGACATAGATCATATAAAACTTTCAGGAAATATGCATAGAAGTGAAAAGGTACGAGGAGTAACTACTTACTTACTTTCCAAACCAATGGATGACAAATATCTTCATTTATTGTGATTTGGTCTTTACGAACACGCACATATTCTGTCACATTTTCATTTTCGTTGGGGTCACTTTTATGTTTCAACCCCTTACTCTTCATACCCTATATGTCCAAAATTTCTCTTAAAAAACATCACTAGTGCATGTGCAAACAAATACTATAAAATATCTAGATTCAAATGCTCATGAAAACAACAAAAACTTAGTTCTAAAGTTAGAATTACAAGTTAATTCCAGGGATTATTTACTAGAGAGTGATAAAATATTGAAGATGATCAATTTCAACAAGAGTGTCATTAGAATTGAAAATTTAACATGCATAAATCAATACAAAAAAAAACCCACAGAGATAAGAATAATAATTGCATTTTGGAAACTCATAGATTTGCAATGGATCTAAGATGTTGGTTCTAGAGCTTGATCTTCTATATTCAGAGATGTGATTGTTCAATCATGTTTGTACCCCAGTTTTACTGTACACTCATCCTATAAGGGATGTGCAGGGGGACATCATCACCCCGCGGGGGTTCGGGGGGAATGGGATGTTTTTTTCCAATAGTTTACAAACCCGTGGTATTTTCCCATGGAAATTCCCATATAAAAGGAAAGCATTGTAATATGGTTGTGTATTGTATTGTAGCATTGTAAAAACAATCTTTGTGATTGTGTGAGAGACACTATGAGAGAGTGAAGAGGAAGTGTAGTGGGGTTGTTGCAGGTAGTATCCCTTCATTTTGTTAGATAGTATAATAATAAAGGAGCATCAATTTTTGTGTGGATATATCCCATATTGGGTGAAGCACATTATATATGTGTCTCTCTTGTAATGTATTTTAATATTTTCATCTTGTTTATTGTTTATTGTTATTGTTGTGCGATCCTGATTTTCTAACATGAGATGGAAACCATTGATCTCTGTCTCATAAATGCATCCAATGATGAGAGTAATAGATTCATTTTAATTTCTATTAGATAGGGAGAACCAAGTAGTGTAATGAATCTATTGTCTACATTAACTATTCAACTCTTACAACATGAACACTAACTAGAGCCCATTGGAATCACAGTAACTTTCTTAAACAACATATGCAAACTAACACAAGAAATTAAACATTACATAGTATTGAAAACAAGTAGAACATGACAAGAATAACACACATATATCATGTATGTAGAGATGCACAAAAATGAAAATGAAAATGTTGCATATCCAATATTATTAAGGATAAATTCCATACAAAGTTTAGTACAACCCTTTGGATTGCTAATCCCAATGGCCAAAACAACAAAATCCATTTACATAGTGAAAGTTTATTCCATAAATTTATGGTGACAAATCATCATCATCATCATTTGCATTGCCATCAAGATCACAATCCTCGTCAATCGTATATGCATCTTCTTGATCTTCTTCACCGTCCACATACATTATATTTTTCTGACCATGCATTACATTCTCTATCTCAGACTCTTCATTGGGAAGAAAAGTTTCCTCTTCAAATACTCTATGGCCATATTCAGGTTCTTCTTCCAATGTTTCTTGTAAACTATTACATTTCCCATATAACATTATATCAACACTGCATGAATTTCCTTTTCGAACAAGGCTCCATTTGAATGACATATGACCATCCTAGGTTTGTTATATCATTAATTAGAAATTTTTGGTTGATTTGAAGAGGGGAAACATATGAATCATCAGTTTTTGGTAATATTTGACATGTATTTGCATGTAAAAATCCATATTCATCATGTTGTATTGCAGTTGGTTTGATCCATCTACAATTTAATAATATAGGACTAGTTTCACAATAATCAACTTGATAATTTCTTGTATGAATCCAACATAGAATTTATTTTCAGTGTCATGATGAAATTCAACACTAACAACATAGTCACAATTTGTCTTTCCTATGTTATTTTCTTCCACTCTTAAATGACTACCATATGCCCACATCCCATTGAAACGCGAAGCATATATATGTGGAGGTCACGAAATATCAATTCCCTTGATTGTTAGATTGTGACCTTATTGTTGTGCATCATTTATTGCATCGGCAATCCAATCATCAAATTTTGGAAAAGTCTAACCACATCCAATATTCGAATCCTAGATTCAACGCTTTTGATATGGACGCATACCTATTTGAATCTCTTGTTTGTATTTTCTGCATAGAATATGAACATACATGATAGTAAGAATGATAATAATTTGGCTATGAGATGAAATTAAATAGATAAATTATCATGTAAAAAATATTTCACCTGTGCCACTTATCAAGTGAGGATGGGTTTTGAATAAATAGAAATGTATCAAAGTTATTTCCTCATTTGATAGCTTGAAGTGATGTCCATTTCCTTCTAATACTTTACCTACAACTCTCTTGTCTTCATCATCATGCCATACACATCAATTGACACTACTAAAATCCTTCATATATTCTATGTAAAATCATATGTCCTCTTGCATTAAACATCCCTCACACATGCTACCTTCCAGTTTTTCCTTATTACGAACAAAATTTTCCAGGACCTTCATATATCGTTCTATAGGATACATCCATGTCGCTCTTAATGGGCCACAATGCTCTAGTTCATGTTCTAGATGTATAAGAATATGCATAGAAATATTGAATATTGTTGGTGGAAATTATCGCTCCAATAAGCAAAGGACTTCAACAACCTCTTCCCTCAAATTATCAAATTTTGAAGGATCTAGCACATGCAAACTCATTCTCTTCAATATTAGGCTCAACCTTATAATTGCCAATCTTGTCCACTTTTCCAAACGTGATATGACCTTAATAGGTAAAATCTCCTCGATTATGACATGATAGTCATTGGTCTTGAGGTCTCTTAAGCTATTATTGTTGGTTTGGATTATAATATTACTACTTACATATCCCGTAGGAAAGCGAGTTTGAGACCTCAACTTTAAAAAATGTGCACATTGTTCCTTTGTCCACAGATAAGGAGCAATAGGATTTCTATTTTTTCCATTGCCACATTTTTCAATCCAATTATTTTGACAAATATTTAGTTCTTGAAGGTCTAGGCATGATTACATTGTATCATATGCACCAAAAAGAGTTTCTATAATATCAAAAACTATGTTTTCCTCAGTATGCATAAAGTCAACAGTATGCCTAATGGTTATATGCTTAAATTATGGAAACTTAAAGAATATGCACAATATTTTTACACCAGTATCACTAAGTGGATCTTTTTACTATCCCAAATTCCACCATCCTTAATAAACTGCATTATTTTTTCTCCATTATCAATAATGTAATCATTTTTTATTTCCAATGGTGCTTCACGATTCTCTTCTTGACCACTGAAATGTGACTTTTGTCGACAATATGGATGTTCCATTTTAAGGCAGGCGTGATTTCCACCATAAATGTACTTACGCAAACTACTTGAGTGCCTCACAAAACCCTTAAATATGCAAGCCAGCCATCCATGCTATCCATGAACATTTAGACTATAATTCAATGTTCCATATGCAGGAAGATCATGTATTGTAAAAAATAAAGAAGCTCTTAAAGTGAATTGGATAGAATCATCATCCCTTAAAATTTGAATTGTGTCAATTGCTTTTCACAATTCCGCTAGCTCATTAAATAATGGCTCTAATTACACATCAATTGTAACTGAAGTCACACTTTTCTTTCCCAGTATAATTAAGCTAACCATGGAGGAAAGTTATCATTTATTAAAAACACTTGCCAAGTTGACAATTTAGTACTCTGATATGAGAATGGGTTCACAACATCTAGAGCTAAACCAAGCCTTATATTACGAGGATCTTGGGCGAAATTGGGCCATATGTTGTCAAATTCCATCCACATCTTAGAATCAGCCACAAATATTTGTTTTCCATCGGTGCTCTTATTTTGGGCATCCCATTGCATAAGCTCAGCAATGTCTCAACATCTATATATTCAAAGCAACTATGGGATTAGTGGAAAGTGGCAAAGAACCTTTCTAGGATATTAATTTGATTTCAACCCTGGTTTTTACCTCCCTTCTTTACATTTTGGACATCCTATATCACTTGCAAGATTTTTGTGAAATAGTATGCAACCATTCACACATGTGTGGATTTTTTCATACCCTAATATTAGCTTAGTGATTTGACCTTTAAATTCTCTCTATTTTGTTGGCAATGCGGAGTTAGGTGGTAGCAACTCATGTAAAAATTTCAATAACTCATCAACACTCTCATTTGTCCAACCATGAACTATTTGCAAGTTAAGAAGTACAAGGATTGTTGTTAAATGATTGAACTTGCAGGTACCATACACAGGTTTTGAAGCATCCTCCATCAACTTCTTCCAATGATCCTTGAAACCCTCATTCAACAATGTATCAACTTCAATCCCTTCATCTAAGGTTCCTACCTCTCCATCTATGTTTGTTGCCTCTTCGTTTATGTTTGGCACCTCTACGTCTCTCATGCTATGCAATTGTAACCTATCAGGATAATAATTTTGAGGGAAAAGGTTAATCTCGGTATGAATAAATTTTAGCATATGTTCATAAATCACGTGTATTTTTCTCATCTTCCCACCACAACAATCATTACATGGACATGCATACTTAAGAAATATATTCACATCGGCTATTCTCTCGTCATATGCATGGTATTCAACGGTTGTAAAAATTGGGTGTTGACGGATCTTCAATTGTATGCATTCAATTATGAAACCAATATGTTAACTCTAACTTTACACTCTTTTCATATATCTTGTATTTAATTGAAATGCATCAAAACCAATTCGTAGAGAAAAAAAGCAAAGGACCAACATTAATCTTAAATCATTTTCAAATTCTTATGCAATAATATATCAATCAAATCCATATTTAGAGGGAATGAAGTGCATGTGCAAAAGGGTGGAAATTTGAAAGGCTATGTCTAGTAGGTGTGGCTGGTGGATTATGAAATCCATTACTATGCAATTTTCCTTGATGTCTCACCAAACATGTATTCAAAATTGAGGGAAAACAACATAAGTACTTGGAGTTTTTCAATCACCGAGATACATAGGGAACATTCATTACATCTTAATATGAATACCTACACTGTTATTTGGAGAAGGTTGTTCGAGTTGGTATTGATACAATGAGAGATATAACCAAGAAATGTATGAGGTTTCCACATAATTCACTAGGACTCCTATGGGTATTATTGAGGAACCAACTTCAAAATTCCATCTCCTATTCCAACTGGGGTTTCCTACTTTAGAGTCCTTTTCAAACTTAATATCCCCGTGGATGATCTTTACATACATGTGCTTAAGTAGAACATTAAGAAGAGCTTGATTGACTTGGGGGGATTAAAATAAAGTATACAAAGGAATATGAATCCCATACTCATTAGATGTGGCTTGACCAAGACAAATCAAATAATGGAATAGGACATGGCTACAACCAAGAAATTTGTTGAGGAACCTAAGAAAAAAACTATCAAGGAGATCCTACAACAAGCTGCTCAAAGGAAAATTGTTGAAGAAGAGGCCAAATAGTATCCTTCCAAATAGTAGAATATTGAATATGAGGCCAAGCAGCTAGTTGTTTTAAGGGAAAAAATTGAATAAGAGACCAAGCAACCAGCTCTGGGGAGTTAGAGATCCTAAGAGGAGGCAGAGTGACAAATGGTACAATTTTATACTGCTGATATTTTATAAATATGCTAGAATTTTAAAAGAATATTGCCACTGCTATCAAATTAAATCCATATCAAAAATTTAACAGCAACTACCATGATTTTATGATGATAATTACAATGCCTACCATTCTCTCGAGGAAGACAATGGATTGTTGTACAAGTTTTAGGCTCAAACTCTTACTCAATGGACCATCCCTTGTCCTCATAATATTACTCTCAATGAAAATCTAATTCGTTCCAACAATATGGCCACTACTATAGTTACTCTTAATTAAATTCTCACTCATCACAACATTTTCAAGGTATCAGTTAAGAAGAACAAACTTAAATGAGGTATAAAGAAAAAAAAGAGTGAAATTATTCACTTCATCACAATCACTTCACCTTGAAATCCACTCAACTTATAAGGATTCACTACAGCCAAATGTTTGATTGTCTTACACACAGTGTAGTTGAATTAGTTATTGATCGGTCAAACGAAGGGATTTTCCATCACTTATCCATGCAATATGTTCATCCTACATGGTTAGACTCATAAATAAGGAATCGATGTGTGTAGTAAGAGAAGATTCTACAAATTGATCCAAATTACAATGGGAAAGTTACCATCGCCTAATGTATCTACATTACAAATTCTATTAACCTAAAACATGTAACGTACCCATATCCCATAATGGGGATAAATTAAAAACTTTTCTTCAAGAACCCTTGTTGTCCTTTTGAAACATAAGGCATGGATGTTAACACACTCTTCAACATTCATTCTCAGGCTTAGAAACCATTGTAACAGTCGTTATTCCCTTGACAGATTCCATTCTATGACCAAAAATGCATTTTTCTACACTGAACCTGTCCGTTACGCCCTCTTCCTTCTGCACTCCCCTTTCCTCCTTCTGCTACGAAAGCGGGAATAAAAATCATAGCGTACAACGGGGTCATACAAACCACGTTCCACCTTCCTCCTTTCACCCTTCTTCCTTCCACCTTCAGAACTCGAACGTAGAAAACATAACGTTCGACGGAGTCATTCAACCATGGTTTTTCCTTTTGCCTTCAGAACTCAGAAGTCGAAAACATAATGTTCGACGAAGTCCTTCAACCATGGTTCCGACTTTCTAATTCAGAACTCAGAATTTGGAAACATAACATTCACTGAAGTCCTTCAACCACAGTTCCACCTTTCGCCTTCCTCCTTTGGAACTCAAAAGTCGGAAACATAAAATTCGACGGAGTCCTTCAACCACGGTTCTGCCTTCTTCCTTCTGCCCTCCCACCCTCAGAAATCAGAAGTCGGTAACATAATGTTCGATGGAGTCCTTCAATGACGGTTACACCTTTTGTCTTCCACCCTTCCACCTTTCTCCTTCAGAACTCAGAATTCGGAAAACCAACTTTCAACCTTAACCTTTTTCCCATTTTTTGCCTCCCGCAAGCAGATTCTGGGGTGCAGAAAACACACCTCTACCTTGGAATTTCCAATTCTTTCTTTGCTTTCGCCTTCCATAGGTAGATCTTGGATTTTGAAAATCCACATTCTTCCCTATATCAAATCCTTCCTTCTACCTCCCACCTTCCACATATGGATTCCGGGGTGTAGAAATGCTTAAGTCAGATGCCTTCTGACTTCTGTAACCAGGCTTCTAGCCTCCATGAACTTAGGAAAAATGCATTGAAACATACAAGGCATAAACAAATGCAAATGCAGGGACATTCATTCAATAGTAACCTCTACTTTAACTCATTCATAATAATTCAACATAATCATTTCATTCATAAGAAAATACATTGCAGAAATAACACAACAGAGAATACTTATCTTGAATCGGGAAGTTGTCCCGCAACTAACTATGTCGCTACAACATTCCACCCAACCTTAGGCCAATATGTCCATTAATATCTCAACACCACTGCCACCCCAAGATTGTTACACCAAAATGTCATCACCATCATGTTATGAGATAGGCATTCCATTGTCTACTCCAATCCCTCAAAGTTTTCCCTAGAAGGGAGAAATTATCCCCTTGCAATTTTTCCTTGTTTTGAGCTAGTAAAGCTCCTCTTCCATTGAAAAAAAATGTTACCTAAGTCAGAAACACTCCTAATACATGAGCAAATAGTAGTTCCACTACCTCTATCCTTACTGCAAGAAGCGTTACCCCCTTAACACCGCCTGTTTGCTTCATTAAGGGAGCGGTGCTCTCTTTTTCAAGGAAAAAATAGAAGCTTCGAGAGGCTTCTCGAAGCTTGCCTTCGTGGAGCCTCATCCCTATGGTTTAGGACCAGCTAGAGCTCGAGATAATTCATTTTTGGATCCTATATCCACCTCACCCATGATATCCTCAACCATTCCTATCCTCCCATGCCTTTAAACACTGGCTCATCCCCCATGGGAGAGAGGAGTAAGAATTGTGTTGCATACCCAAACTCTGTCAAAATAATTCTTGAGTCTTTGGAGGAAAGGTGAAGTTAGAGGTAAGGATCCATTGGATGGGACTCTCAAAACCAATCCACTAAGGTTGTCATATTTCCAATTATTATTAATAAAGAATGTTTTCTCTTTCCCATATATGTTGTATCATATGTATGTATTTCTTGACTCCTTGGTCACAAGCATAGATCCAGTTTTTATATCTTGTATGCTATCACTTTCTATTCTTGTCTTCTATTGTTACAGGTAAACAGAGGAAAAATATTCAAGGATATAGAAGACACCCATTAATAGAAGAAGCATGGTAGTCCATTCAAGTGTTTAAACGGATCTAGGGAGAGTCTAGCATTCTGTGTTACTCATTTGTTCTAGATTTGAACTGTTCAGACTAAAGGAACAACTCTTATCCGCAAGAGGTGCATTTTTCCTAGCAACATATCTGGGCATGATTTCCATAAGGAACTAGGGAACAACAAGCTCACACATAGCTAGCACACATCAAAACACAGTCAAACCAACCTATAGTTGGGTTTCTCAGGATTCTAAGGAAATGACTCACACCTGGTCAAATGCTCACCACGACTTAGCCAAACCGACCACAATTCGTTTTATCAGGATGATAAGGAAATGGAAAGGTATAATTTCTAAGCTAGTGAGCTCAACCAAAAATATATGGACACATACACCAGATATATCCATCTTGGCATTCCACAATACCTACACACCCAACACAAGGAGGCATCCCCTTCTATGCTCCACAATCCCTCGGGATATACCTTCCCTTCCAGTGCTCTCCAGCCCCTCTTAATCTATCTATGAGGTTCCTCTCTTCACTCAGTTTATCATCCAATTCTGGGCCTCTTCCACTCCTAAGTCTTCCAGCCCAAAATAAGGATGCACATCATAGCAACCCACAAGGAAACATAGCAAAACAATTGTTACAGCTGATTTTACAACACATGGTTGATCACATATTTATGGCCTTCCCTGTCCCTCTGCAGACTCTTTGGGACCCCATGGAATGACATTGTACTTTGATGTTTCTGAGTTCATCCCTAAAAATACATGTTTATTTCTGTACGCTAATTTTAATCCCATACTCACGTGTATACGTGACTTTTGACCTCAAACCCACGTACATCAGGATGTGTGCATAAATCCAAATATTTTTAGAGTTTTCCTTCATGTGTGTCTGAACCACTTGACTCTTGGGATTCCATATGCCTCATGATCACTCAGATTTGACCCTTTATTACCCATTTGGAGTGCTATATAAGTAACCCCTCTGATATATTAAAGAGGAGGAATTGAATAGCAAGGAAACTATAGCCCATTGTTTCCTTAGCTTGTATATACTTGAGTCTGCATCCCTTTGTCCTTTTGGAGAATTTTTTGTTCTTCCCAAGCTTGCCTTTTCTTTTGAGCTTTCTATTGAGAGATGGAGGATTGAGGTGGTGGAGGACTCAGTTTCTTCGGTTCACAGACGTGCCGACAGAGGTGGTCACTTGTGTAATCTCTGATTTGATTAATAGAAATGTCTTTTCATGTCCAATAATTTTCATTTGAATGAATATTGAATCCATGTCTATGTTTAATTGCTTATAAATTGTTGATTATATATGCTAGATTAGATCTAACACCATATTATATAGCATTCTTGTCTTGTTTGTTGTTTTTGAGAGAAAAATACTAGCACAAGCGGGATTGGAAAAAGCTCAACGGGGATCTACTTCAATCATCTAGAATAAGGTATGATTCTAAATCCTTTATTGTTATATGTTTGGTTTCTCTTACATATTGGGAAGGGATTGATTTCTCAAGTCTAGCTATCTGTTGTGGTACACCCCAAGCCATAGGAAGTTTCTCTCCGTAACAGAATTGGAGACCATACTGGGGAGGTGGGCCTAGTTGTTTCTCTTTGGGGGTTTTCGGTATTCAATGTAATTGAATTGCTTTGATTTCTCTATTTCTATGTCAGGTCTGGGGGAATGTTTTCCCAGTAAGGTCCTGAAGGAGTAAATTTTGTCTCAGCTTGTCTGTTTGCCTTATTTTTCTTCCTTTTTCTTCATGTATGTGGGTTTAGCTTTCACAGTCGCGTATACACGCGTGTTTTCCTTGAAAAGTCATGTATGTATGTTGGTTTACTGAGAACAGTTGTGTATGCCTTTATTTTAAGCCTTATTGGTTGGATTAAGTGTTGCTGGGTGATTTGGGATGATTTTTTAGTCTTCTTGGATGCTTCTGGGGTATGTATACATCCTCTGTTTTTGATCAAAGACTGTTTTTAGTTTTATTTTTAGAAATGTTCTTGTCATTAATTTTCTACTTTTTTGTTTTAAGATTAGTGCAATAGGTCTCTTTTACCTTGGTGCTTTGCGTGCCTATTGTTTGTGAGTGGTTGCAGAGTCTGAGGGTTGTAGATTCATATTTTTTGCTTTTATATCTCATTTAATTCAAAAATACAAAAATATTTTGTTGTTGCATAGTTATGCATTGCTTGCATTTTGCATTGGCATGGTACTTGCATTAGGTTTGCTTGGTGAATTTTAGTCAGATTTTCATATAGGAATGATTGCACTTACATTTGAAGGAAAAATTTTGCACTTCACGTAGTAGAATACCCTGTTTTTCATTCTACACAGTGCATTTGCATTGATTGTTAGGTGTGCATTTTGCTTCATGTTGTGTCATAACACCATAAGTTGCACGACCATTACCCTTTGAGTAATTACATCCAAATAAAATCAACGCTTAATAAAATGAATTACACTCTTTTTATTTTCTAGGGTGCATCAACAAGATTAGGTTTTAGGGTATTGGAATAGTTCATTGTAAATTAATTCTCCAAGACCACTAAACAAAACAATTAGGTGTCTATCCAGGTGAGAGTGTGAAACCCTTGGTATAATTATTGTTTCTCAGGATGCTCCTCTTACACAGGAGTTAAGCATGAGGAAGTGCACGTGATTGTGACTGGGATGACCCATGGTTAGTTTCTATGAGCACTATAAATATTTCAGGATTGTATTCATATATGGGGTCCTTTGAGGTATTGACTGGTGCACCCCTAGGGTACCAGTTGTGCTTTCAAGATTCGGTATTTTCTACCCTACCCATATGGTCAATCCTGCCGGTGACTGTCTACTTGAGCATTGCTTATATTGAGGTGAGTTTCCTTACCTAGGTTATCGATGGGGTATTTGCAGAGGTTATTCTACAAGTGTCTTAGCCAGGTAGGGGTCGGATAACACAGTCGCTATATGCGTTGAAGCTAAGGGCCACTATAATTGGTTATGAACCTCCACTTTTTGTGTATGGGAGTCTCAAGCCTCTCCTAGGCAACACATAACTGCTTCATTCGGGAGCTCATTTATCCTACCCTTGGTTTGCTTGTTGTTTGGATTTATATTTTCTTAGGTGTATGCTCTGTGCATGCTAGTTTGCTTAGGGTTACGTAGATATATCGAGTATTTTCTTTTTATTGAGTCATTGTGGATCCGTGTGTGGCTCCCTGTCACTCTCATCATTTAGCATGTCTTTCACCTTCTATGTCTCCTCCTCCCTTGGGAAAGAGAGCCAGAAAGTCCAGATGGACTAGTCATCACTTTGATTCACACAGAGATCTCACCATGAGTCATCATGAGCCTGAGATCCCGGATCTTCCACCTTCCCCACCTCCAGTGATGGAAGTTGATCCTTTAAGCACATATGGAACTCCGCCTAAGTCTGGTCCTAATGGGACTGGACCATCATAAGATGATTTATCACAGTTTCCTGATTACATTAGCTCTGACCCCCAGTATTGGTTATACTATCCGGGTGAAGAGACTCGCCATCAACCCACCAGCATTGGCCACATTAGATATGGCATGCCTAATATTCTCGATCCCATTCCGACACCTCATGTCGAACCAGTTGGAGACCCAGGTACTGCGCCTGGGGGAACTTCCATTTCTTTCCATGTGGAGAGGTTTGGTAATAGTAGTCACCTTGCACCATCCACTCCAGTGATGGAAATTCCTCAACAAACATAGCCCAGACCTAGCACTAGTATTCCTCTTTGGGGACCTCAGCCAAGACATGTGAATATTGGGGGTACAAGTTATATTCCTTCACATATCCAATCATCTTCTCAACTAGTTCCTTTGAATGCCTTTTTGATGCATCCTCTTCCTAACTCTAGTGGTCCTTCAGGCCGGAGTTCGACTACAAGCCATGTTCATCCTGTGATTGCTAACACTATAGTATCACAAAGTCAAGTGCCTTCTTCTGTGTCAGCAGGTCATGTACCTGTTTCTGGATCGCCCCATGGAATACCTTGTGGATATCTCATGGTATATTTCATGGAGCTTACCAGATACCTACCTATGGAACATCTCATGGGACATCTTATGGATCATCCCATGGACCATCTCATAGTAAAACCTATGGAGCTTCCCATGGACATTCTTATGGACTGCAGTATGAACAAAACTATCAACCATATGGGTACGGGTATCAACAACCCTCTTACTCTTCTAATTATGTCTTTGTAGCACCTCATAATCAAGGTAACTCTGCATTACAATGCTTCCATGCAACCCTTCATGGGTCATAAGGGAGGAGGTTATTATCTCACTGGCCAAGGTCATGGTGTGTATCGCAATCAACCTTATATGAATCAGTCCTACCATGGAGTGTGGAATCAATCAGATCAACCTAGACTCCCTTTCCTTGTGACCTTGAACCTATCCGATTTGTCGAGATTGACAAATGATCTTGTGTTTCATAATCCGGCATGGCAGACAGTCCCTACCAAGCTTCCTTCGGACATTCCCAAGTTTGAAGGTAAGGATGGTGAAGATCCTGGTGAGCATGTCACAACCTTCCACCTTTGGTGTTCTTCTAATTCCTTACATGATGACTCCATCTGTTTGAGGCTATTTCAACGCACCCTCACGGGTCCTGCGGCGAAATGGTATATAGAGTTACCGGGGGGTACCTATACTATGTTTGATGATCTTGGCATGACTTTTCTTAATCATTTCCAGCTACCTCTACATTACAACGTCGGTACTGAACTCTTGTCGACCTTCAGGAAAGACAAATCCATGCATATTTCAGATCATATTCAAGAGTGACGTAGACTTAAATGATTAATTAAATCCTTTATACCACCAGAGTTTCTTCTAGAGTGGTTCCTCAAGTCATCGTTACCTTATATCACAAAGGATGTTTCTACATCCGGAGTTCAAAATGAGGACCAAGCTATTTTTAGGGCTCAAGAGTTGGATTTGATCTATGCACAATCCAGAATCATGTATGAGATTATTCCGAATGCTCCAAGATCCAAATTCGACCCCAAGATTAAACCTGGGCCACATTCCGATGGTATTGTTGGCTCCACAAGTACCAAACCTGTAGACTCGGTTATGAAACAAGTGAGCCAATTATCGATTAAACAGCCTACATCGGGACAAGCCACGGCTTTGTCTCAACCTACCCAATCAACGAGTGTACTTTCAGTGCAAACGTCGAACCCAAAAGGAAACCAGTAGCCTGGAAGGAATAAAAAGAAAGGAAAAAGTAATCGTAAGGGTGGGAATAAAAATGAAAATGGTAATAATAATGACAAGAACATGAATAATATTGGGGGGGACAAGCATCCTAAGCATAAGGTGAACTTTCCTTGTAAGTTGTGTAAGGACGATCACCTCACTCACTTGTTCCCTCGAATGGAGGACTCCTCAAAGTTCATAGCACAGGGCCCAATTGTGTTTATTGATCCTTTACCTAATAATCAAAATATGAACTTGAGGACCTTTGATCCTGGTTGTGCATCTGGTGGAACTCTAAACCCGCTAGAGGCCACCAATGGTCACGATCGCATCAACATGGTGAGAGCTACCAAAGTTGTGACACATGTGAAATATTATGGTTCATCACAACCAGACCTTAGGAAAGAACCTAATCCACCCAAGATCTCTTCGCGAATTAAAAATCCTACAGATAAACTTGAAGTTCTGCCTCGCATTCCTAAGGGAGTCTTAAAGAACTCAGGGCACAATCCTAATGCTCGAGCCGCCCAAAAATATTCAGTTGTTGAGGATTTGGGCCAGAATCCTTGTGTGATGTCCGCATTAGAAATGCTTCAAACTTGTCCTTCGCAGAGAAATGCCTTAATGTCTGCTCTTGGGGTTAGTGATGATAGCTATTCTTCCATGATCAAATTTGAAAGTCATGGAATCCAGCATCGCTTTCCTTACTATGTGTCTCTTTTGATTCATTTAGAGTTTCTCAACAACACCATCATGTGTACTATTATTGATGAAGGCGTTGCCGCTTCCATGATGTCTTTGTCTTGTTGGAAGGGTTTAGGTTCTCCCATGGTTGTCTCAGTCTGCCAACATGTTGAATTCTTTCGATGGCAGGTCATTTCAGCCGCATGGTATACTTCGTTCTCTAGAGGTTCAATTGGGAGGTAAGACTGTCACGATCAAAGTCGAGGTGGTTGATGCGCCCCTTGACTACAATCTTTTGCTGGGTAGGAACTGGATGTACAATATGCAAGTTGTAGCTTCTTCCCTATTTCAAGTGGTTTGCTTTCCTCTTAATGGGAAGATCATTACTATTGATCAAAAGTCTTTCCAGAATCTGATTGTTAACGCATCATCGGGTGCTTCTATCCCGATTAGCAATCATTCTCAATTGGCAACTGAGAATGTGGGTGTGGGTATGTATCATTCTCTCATGGGGACCTTTAGTTGTCCTGCGCCTGTTCTTATGATTGGGTCTAGTCTTGCTAGGGCTTTGTTGAGCCGCAAAAAGACTACATTTTATTCACCTTTCATGTACCATTTATCACCTTATTCATATCTTATCCTTCCATAAAACCATTAATATCCACCATTTTCATGAATAAGTATGGGTTACCTTGTTATTTTCCAACTCATTTATTTTTGAGTATTTTGAGTGAATTTGTGGTTAATTATTGAGAAAAATAACATATTTTCATTATACTTTAAAGTTTGGTGAGTTTGGTGATGCTTACAGGTGTATTTGAAGACTTTAACAAGCTCAAAAGTGACCACCTAGACTCATATTCGAATTTCATCTTCAAGATGTGAGCTAACTTCAAGGAGAAGATCATGGATATGTGGAGAGAATATCTCATCCAATATTTGTTGGAGAATTTTGAGGGATGAGTTGTAGATTTGTTGAGAATTTTGAGGGATGAGTTATAGATTTGTTGAGGATTTTGAGGGATATGTTGAGAGAATAGTGGATCCATAATTATGATTAGTTATCTTGAATTCATGTATAAATAGGAGGGCTCTCTCCTCATTTTGGTTAGAGGCCTCTCTAGTGGTTTGATAGTAGAGAACTGGTTCATCTTTTGAGATAGTCATGGATTTGATCCTATTGTAATAGATTTCATATTTCAATAGATAGTTTGATTTCTTCATATTTTGATGTCTTATTTATGAATTAATTGTATTGATTTTATGTGAGCTCACAAGTTAATGTTGATTGCTTTATATCAGTTTATTTTTCTGCACTCTTATGCTTTTCTAGATTAAGTTTATTTCCATGTCACTTCCTGATTTTGCAAGCTTAAGTCAATTTTAATTACATGTATTTTTTATTTCAGTCACTTATAATATTAGATTAAATTATCTATATCCTGCCCCTTCATATATGTTGTCTGTGCCTCACAAGTTTACGCTCTCTCTGGGTTGACAATTAAATCGTTGGATATATGTTATAATTTGTTTAATAATTTTCCCCAACATTTTGGCATCGTTGTCGAGGAGGTGCTAACAGGGATCAGAGTTTAGATAGATAGATAGATAATTTTTATATTACATAGAAAGAGGGAGGGGAAAATGGTAATAAGAAAGGACGACTTCACTACGAAATTTCCGAAATTTCTATGGTGTAACAGCCAAACGCATCCACTATAGTGGGGTGCCCCATATCCTTGTTGTTCCTTTGTTGTTTCTACAAGCGTGCTTATTTTTTTGCAAAGTATTTTCTTTTCTGCAAATCCGAGTTTGTTTTTTTGCAAGTTTTATTTTACAGTTTTGTAGTGTAAAATTTTGGATTGCTTTCATTTTTGGGCGCCTTTATTTCATACTAACTTGATTTTAATTTTCTTGTTTTGTACAGATTTTTGTGCACTTTTTATTTATGTTTTTGCACTCGTTTTGTACTAACTCATGTCGTACTATTTCTTCTGCATTTGACATGTACTCATTTTTTTCAATTTTCTTTTTAGCATTTGATTTGATGTCAATAAAATAATTTTATGATAAGTATAATCCTAGAGAAGCTCACTCAAATCCTAGAAAAAGTTGGGATCTCCTCTTCTCATGAAGAGTAGATCTTGATAGCGATGAAAGATGTAAGTACTCCTCCTGATACAAACAAGGAAGAATCGGCATTTGAAGACTCACGCATAACAGATGAGGAACACCTGTTCAAACTAGAGATTGAAGAGGATGAAGAAAGGATCTCAAGTGATCATCATGCAACCGGAAGCTGCATCAAACAATGTTTCCAAGTAAGTATTAGGTTAGATCAGTTTTGTTTCTGTTTTTACTTTGATTTACATTTACAATCCCTAGTTTCGCATACTTTTGAATCTATTAGATCTCATTTTGTAAAATCTTATGTAAACATTCTTTTACTTCTTTTACATGTATGGTTCTACTGGAAATTTTATTACACATAGATGATTGTAAATTTCAATTAGAATAGAGTAGGTAGATTTTAGTTCTATTTCTAATTTAACATTAGCATGTAGGATACTTTAATTTGCTTTAATATTTTTGTTTACTAAAATTTTCATTTTTATCTTAATTACTATTCTATTTTTAATTTTATTAGGAATTAAAAATTAATTTTAAATCTAAAAATATTTATAAAGAGAAAAAACAACTGAAATTATGTTCTTTCTGAATTTTCATTTCTTCTTATTTTTTGTGTTAGGAATAAAAAATGAATTAAGAGTTAGTTTCTTTTAATGAACAATTAGAAAATAAAATTAATTAATTAATAAACAAATAAAAATAATATAATAAACAAATTTACTAGTTTTAGTTTTTCCATATAGTTTTTGTTTTTGTTTTACAGTGTTTTTGTTTGTTTTAATCTTAGTTTTTTAAAAACATATAAATTTAAATTTAAGTTTTTTAAAAAAAATTTACCCTTTGACCAACACTTATTTTTTAACTTTGTCAGGAATAAAAATTTATTTCGCATCTAGGAATACTTTAAAAATAAAACAAAATTTATATAAAAATTTAAAATTAACATTAAAAATATATCATGATTTTTTTGTTAAGTTGTTAGTTTTAATTTTAATATATATATATATTATATATATATATTATTCAATGAACAAACCTGCAACACTAAATCTTAATATATATATATATATATATAATAAAAAATAAAACTTTTAATCAACATTATAATATATATATATATATATTAAAAACCATGCAATTCTAAACATTAATATATGTATAATAATAAAATAAAATATGTTAAAAATAAAAGAATGCAAAGCAAATAAACATATGTATATTAAATAAAAACTTTAAAATAAAACAAAACCTAAAATATAAGACAAGTTGTTTTCTCCACGCTGAAACCATAAACCTGCAAAAATAAATGAAACAGAGTATTTGGCCCTCCATGCGAAACCTGCAAACAGTCTGTCAAAAGCAAAGGCAAACACAAACAACCCTTCACGAGCAACCTGCAAACTCAAAAGTAAACAACCCTTCATGTGTAATAGCAGCAACTTTATCGCTAACTTTCATCCTTCAGTCTGGAATGAAATAGAATCATGTGTATTTCCAAATCTTCACTCCTACCAAGCTTTCAACTTCTATGACCAGTTCAAATGCTTCTGGCGATGGCTAGTAAATTCAGGTTCTGCCCCATTTTAAAGAAACTGTTAATCTGCTGCGATATCCACGTCAGTACGAGTCTTCTGATGCAAATCTAAAATTGTGTCAATCCACATAATGTTGGCGATTTCAAATCATAATCCTACGAGATTGTGGCAATTCCAAATCATAATCGTGGTGCAGATTGATCATACGAAATCCTCTCTTTGCAACCAAATCCCATTTATTTTGTCATTTCACCGCTTGACTGAACTACCGACGAGGGATTCTCTCTAGATTATTCTTAGGTAAGGTTTCTTTCCAATTCGTTATGCCTATCAAAGGGAATTTCTATCCCCAGATAATCGCAACAACCAAACCGCCCATTGCAATATTTAGTTCAATTTTATCCAGCGAATGGACGGAAGGACGGAGATTTCCTGCCATTAGTTATAGATTATGGATATTATGGCTCAATAAAGTGGTATGAGATTTGTGGGTCATTTTCCAAAGAGGCATTCATCCAGATCCTTCTTAAATTGAATTCTTGTTAGTCCACGTCTACCCTAAAGATTGTTGCATCTCCATGTTAAACTCAAAGACAAAATTTCGAGCACCTCATCTTCACTATGGTTTGGTTATTATGAATATACCTGATCTGCTCTGCATGGTATATCTTATAGATGCAACAGTTTTTCCATGTTTGTTATCCTAACAATCGTCTCTCAAGCGTGCATATATGCTCTCTTGAGGGTGAGTTTTAAAACATTATATATATATATAAATATTTTCTTCCATTCGGAGATCGTTCTTTCATTCAGGAAGGCTGAGGAGAGCTCTTCCCCTGCACCGCTACGCTTTTTGAATCAAAGGTTTCCTGTGGGTGGTTCTGTTGTGGAGTGAGGGGTTTGTCTAATCGGCTCGTATTCAGTGACAAATAGAGTTATGCAGGAAGATCAGCCAATCAATTTAATCTCGAGAGGAGGAGTGAAAGGGAATTCCTTCGGACCTCATCTTCACTTCGCGCTTGTTGGCACCAGCACCACCTTTTCCACCACCACTGCTTCTCTTATCGTAAATGGATCTCAGGGTTTTCGCCCTCATGGAGGACGTCCTACTTTTGGCTCCTCTTCCAAGACCATGGATTCAACGTTTGAGAATCATGAGCGCATTCTATATACACGGGAGCAGTTACTGCAATTTCAAGAGGCATCCGTGAACATACCTGATGAAATTCAAAAGGCTAGACAGGAGATAGAATCGGAGCTTGTCACTAATGACTCAAGCTGGGGTCGCGGTGATATTAATGTATAGGCACAATCTCATATTCAATATTCAGATCCTGATACTCATGATTGGCGAGGTCGATCACCACTACCTGCCCATGCTCCCAAGGAAAGGTCCCTAGAAACAGTTCGTGAAAGCAGAGAATATGGTCCCCCAGTGTCAAAACAATAGGAGTTTGGCTATCAGTATGCTCGCTAGGAGCAACTGAACTCCTAGCCATATCCATAAAAAGAATTGGAATCAACGCACTGATGTCCTATTCATCTGCGATATATGTCTCGGTAGTGCAATCTGGGAGATCTCGAGATATGTCCTTTATGCATTCTCCTCTCCTCGCCCGTCTTTTCCTTCATTCACCGCCACCGTTGATTTATTCACTTACCGACGCTCCTTCAAGCTTTAACTGCTCGTCCAATAGAATAGAGGCATTATTTTGATTTTATTTTTAATTGTAACTTAGTTTCTATGATATCTAATACTGTTTCTATGTTAAGCTATGCAAAATGATGGAATATCCTAGCAATCGAGGTTGAAGGGAGACGCAGACCGAAGGATCTTCTCAACCATGAACGCAAGGTTCATTTGTTTTTCCCGGACGCTTCCCATGAGTTTCTGTTTATTTCAGGCGAGCTTTAGATACCTTCTTATCTTTATTTTGTTCTTCTTTTCAAAACCCTTTCAACCCTTATACACATTAGGCATAGTTTGCATAGTCAATAATTGTCTCACTACCTATGGGGTTTTATTCCCAGTGAAAACAATAGAGAGAGTTTTAATCTAACTCTGTGGGTAAACTTCAGTGTGAAAAGTATTATAATATTTGAGCAGAATTGAAAGTATGGGGGAGCTACCAACTTATGTTGACCAGACTTAATCTCACATTAAAATAAATCTTGTGCGCCTACCTTGAAAGAAGTGTTGACATTATTAGCTCAACATTGCTTAAAAAATAATGTATGGAAAAACGCAGATTAGGGTTTTGTTTGAGGAATTGACAGTAAAGAAAGTAAAGTGATCAAATTTATAAAAGAATAAATTATTTTAACATCTGAATGGCTAAAAATAGCCTATAGGGAAGACTATTATAATACATTGTAATAATTATAACCTGTCAGTACACAAATGAGAATATAGAGCACTGCCCACTATTAACAAGTGTTATGCACTGGAATTTTGATGTATGTCTTGCGTGGAATGTGTAACCCCCTTATCTTTATCATGTGAAACATCTCAATTGATGTTAAATAATCAAATATTAAATGTTATATACATCGTTAGGTATTATTCAGTCCAACTTTGGCCTGGAAAACGAAACAAAGTTTCTCCTAAATTATTATGAATCGAAGATTAATTTAAAAAATAAATAGAAGGTATTCTAATCTCTGGGAAAAACAATGAAGTATCATCACCGGCGTAGTAAATTGTCTAGTATTGGAAGATTGTTTGATCGTTTACATTACATTACTAAGATCTTAATGAATTTTGAAGAAGTTATGTAAAAGATGAGCAATTGGGTCTAGGCTAACTCAATTTGATTCAAAATGTAAACCTAACAAATTGAATATTAACATCTTAAACTATATATATATATATATTATTATGTTCAATAGTGAATACCCAAATGATCCAATTTTCCAAAACACACGATCTTATCAAATTGATTATAGCTCATTAGTCGAACGAAATTAGACAATTTGGAAGCTTGATACAAAAACTTTAAATCACAATCGGTTTCATCTACTTGAAATTGAAGGCAGCTGATGTCGTAGCTAAGCCTTCTTCTTAATTTTAATTTTTGCACAGTGGGACCTGGCACATTTTCAGTTAGGGAGGGTATTCGCATGGTCATTGAAACTGCTATAGAAATCGCTTATTTTGCACACTCCTCTCTATTCCAGATCATTAATATAGTCTTCTTTTAGAGGGGTCAACCACTGAAAGGGTCGACCCTATCTCTCTGTTGCTCAATATTTACATAAAGACACATTAATCTTTGTATACGAAGGATGTAAAACTCTGATTTTTGTTCCAATTTATTTTTGTTTTTATTGTAAAACAATTAAAAACGTTAAACAAAAACAACTTTAGAAATAATAATAAGGGGTTATGATATCATTACAAAAATAAAAAATTAAATTAAATAAAAAACTAAAAACATATAAATAAATAAAAAGTATTAGGTAACAAATAAAATCATAAAATTAAAATTATAAATGAATTTGAAATATTCTCAAATTTTATGATTATTGTGCTAACTTGTTTTCGCAAGTTGCTCAGAAACAGGTTTTGACAAGAAGGGTTGCTACTTTTAGGTATAAAAGCATTTAATTTTTCTCTTTGACTTGGTTTTTTAACCACATATTTTTCTATATTTTTAATTCTCTCACAATTTTGTTGTAGGAAAATAATAACCTCTTTTGCATATTTAAAGATGGACGAATGGCATGCAGAAATAATTTCCAAAATCGCAAAAAAAAATTCAAAAAAATGTTCCATCGAAAGCTCGAAGGAGTTGAGTTTTCCCTTGTGTATGTCATGACATTTTTTGCCACAAAGAATCCTTTCAGAGACAAATTACGCCATTTCATGATTACTTACCCTTTTTTCTTCCAAGCTTATCCATCATCTATGTTAGAGTCTACTTTTTCATTGCGTTATACATCATGATTTCTTGCATGTCTACCTTTTTGAGTTGCACATATTTTCCTCATTTTCAGTTTATCTTTTTCCTTATGAATAAAACCATTCATCTTCCTTTCCATGACTACATTGCTTCATTATCTATGTCATAAAAATTGTTTGACCATCATATCTTTTATCTATAGTCCTACCACTCATTATGTATAGCTCATGTTAATTGATGTGGGATTCCTTAAGGCCCACCTTTCAACAAGTCTTGCCCCTTCAACCTCAACACCTTATCTGGGATAGAGACTAGAGTTCATTGTTAGTACCTTGAGGCTTGCATGCCTTAATGGCAAGTTCTCTCGCTGACAATCATGGGAATACATCATTGTCCCTTGCTCATTAGATCTTGCAAGTAGATCGACATCAGCTCATTTATTCACACTTTGCACTATGTACTTAGGTACCTTGGCACTCATTGACATGAATGGTGATATTTCCTCGCATTGGTTAACGACATTCATCAATGGTCGGTAATCCAATGATTTCTTTCCATTTTCGACATCGACACATTCATTCGCATGGTATGAATTGTACCATCGGGTTTTGTAGCAGGTGAAGACTATATACTTTGAAAGACTCCATCAGTAGTTTTACATCAGCGTACTTTCAGCCATATGAGAGTACCACAGTTCTACTTTCACCACTCATATTTTACTACATTCAACCAAGCAGCAGTTCAGTTCCTTCACTTCGCATTCTATGATTCAGCACCAGCAGCCACATTCCTATTGCATAAGTTCATCAACTTTTTGGGTAAATGGAGGTATGTTGTTTTCTAAATCTTTAACCA